>CABHPH010152598.1:3362-41171 GCA_902168325.1 Peromyscus nudipes | reverse complement strand
ACACACACACACACACACACACACACACACACACACACACACACACATACAGTAGAATACACATTTCTCTGTTGAGATCTGGACTAGAGAGCTAATTTTTAAAGTTAATATTTTTACTTAAAATCAAATTTATATATTTTACTTTCAGAATTTGATAGATACATATACTGGATAAAAATCAGATTTGGTGGGTTAGCTTTTTTTTTTTTTGGTTTTTCGAGACAGGGTTTCTCTGTGTAGCTTTGCGCCTTTCCTGGAGCCACTTGGTAGCCCAGGCTGGCCTCGAACTCACAGAGATCCGCCTGCCTCTTCCTCCTGAGTGCTGGGATAAAGGCGTGCGCCACCAACGCCCGGCGGGTTAGCTTTTTTATCTTCTTAATATTTATATTTTAATTAACACTTAATAAATGCATATATTTATGGGTAGGAGTATAATATTTCAATACATGTATATAATATATACTGAACAAATCAGGACAATTAATACATCTATCTCCTAATTATTGGAGCTCTTGAATTCTCATAACAGGTTATTATCAACTATAATCACTCCACTGTTCTGTAGAAAACATTATAACTTGCTACTTTTATCTAAGTATATCGTAGTTGTCGTTATCTAACCAGTCTCTATCTTCCTTTGGTCAGCCTTCTCAGCCTATAGCAATCTGTACCATGTACTTTAATTGGCTTATTTTAAATATCCACATATTGGAGAAAATATGCAGTATTTGTTTGTCTGTGTTATTCACTTAGCTTAATCATAACCATGTCTGTCCATTTGATACAAATAATAGGTAACCATTATTTTTTTAAATCTATGATTTAAATTTTTTTCCTTTATTGAAAATAGACTTTTTTCCCTCATGTAATATATCCTGATTACAGTTTCCCTTCCCTCTGCTCCTATCAGTTCTTCTCCCCCTCTCTTCCCACCTGTATCTATTTTTTTCTCTCTCCCATTAGAAAACAGACAGAACTCTAAGGGATAATAATAAGGTAAAATAGTAACTAAAGTGTCAGAATTGGACAAAACAAACTGAAGGAAAAGAGCCCAAGAGAAGGCACAAGAATTAGAGACTCACTTGTTCACACATTTAGGAATTCCATAAAAATGTTAAACTAGAAGCCATAATATATATGCAGAGCACCTGGTTGCAGACCTGTGCAGGTCCTGTGCAGGCTGCCTCAGTCTCCATGAGTTCTTATGAACTTTGATCTTGTTGTTAGGAAGGTTTTGTTTTCTTGGTATCTCCTATCCCTTCTGGCTTTTATACTCCTCCTGCCTCCTCTTCTGCAGAGTTCTCTGAGCCTCAAGGAAAAGAATTTGATGGAGACATCCCACTTAAGGCTGAGTCTCCCAATGTCTCTTATTTGCTGTGTAATATCTATCTGTGGATCCCTGTATTTGTTCTCATCTGCTGCAGGAAAAGGCCTCTCTGATGATGGATGAGCAAGGTACTGATTTATAGGTATGGCAGAATGTCATTAAGAGTCATTTTATTGCTACATTCTTTTAGCAGGGCAGTAAAATTTGTTTTCCCCTTAGATCCCTGGGGTAGCTGGTCTCAGGTTCTGGGTCACCCAAGCAGTGTCGGGTACAGGTTCCATCTTGTTGGGTGGTCTTTAAGTCAAATTGATTGGTTGCTCCCAGAAGCTTTGTGTCACCATTGCCCTAGCATATCTTATAACCTGGACAGCATTGTAGATCAAAGGCTTTGTGGCTGCATTGGTGTTTATGGTTCTATTTTGGTAGCATACAGAATACCTTCCAGTACCAAAGATACTAGAACATAGTGGTGAAGGCTCTATGTAGGCACCAAGTTGATTTCTCCATGTTCATTGAGCTGTGTAGATTTTGTCTTCAGTAATGAGGCCTTGCTATCAGTTGTGAAAATCAACCTATAGCATTTACACTCACCTGTATTGTTTAGGAATTCCCATGGGGCCAACAACTCTATTATATGCCACCCAATCCTTGTACTGTCAGCTTTATTTGGGTGAGAAGAGGGGTCCATTTGGGAGTTCTATCTTCCCTTTATTTTGTGATTCCATTTAGATTGCCTTTATGTATGTACATATGTTAGGAAGCATCTACTGTATTAGGTTTCTATACAACCCCTCACATAGGTCTTAATTTTAGCTATTTCTACCCATCCTTGCTTCCTTGAACCACTTTTCTCTCTCCCTTCCCACTTGATCCTCCCCTTCTAGAACTCCCCCATCCATCCATAACTATCTATTCTATTTCCTGTTCCTAACAAGATGTATCTGCCCACCCCTCCCCAGTCTCTTATACTATAGCTAATGTCTGCAGAGTTTAGTTTGGTTACCACTGAATTAACAGCTAATATCCACATATAAGTGAACACATATCATATTTATCTGTGTCTGGGATATCTCACTCAGGATTTTTTTTCTAGTTCCATATAATTACCTATAAAATTTCTTGTAGAATACCATTATTATTAATGGCTAAATGTGTGCATCCCAAATTTGCTTTACCCATCCATTCATGATGGGCACATAGTTTAACTACATATATTAGGTATTGTGAATACTATTTTTAAGTATAAATCCTGTATTGAAGATGGTTTTAATATTTTCAAGTTATTTATTACTTTGTGTGTATGAGTGTTTTGCCAGCATGTATATCTGGGTATTGTGTGTGTAGTGCCTTCAGAGTCCAGAACAGAGAGATGACTCTCCTGTAACTAGAGTTACAGATGATTGTGAGCTGACATGTGACTGCTGGGGATCAAACCTGGATCTTCTAGAAAAGCAGTCAGTGTTCTTTACTGATGATCCATTTCTCTAACCCACTTGAAAATATCCTTCATTCTACAGAATATATAATTATGTGTGTTAACATTATATGCATGAGAATGTATATCATACATGCATAATAAACCTTTCCAAGTACCATCTGTGTGTGAATGTTTCTTATAAATAATGAGGAATACAAAGAAGTAGATGTAATCATGCATTTAATAATTGATGAGTTCTTAAAAGTTACTCAGTATCGCCTTATTTTTGTTAATTAATCATTTTTTAATTATAGACCATATTAAAAGAATTTGGATAATACGGAAGTTTTAAAGTTAATATTGAATGCAGTATAATTGAAAGTGTAGTAGAAGGAAGTATTCATACTTTTCTCCACCTACAAAGACCACACCTTACATTCCTTTATATAAAAGGTAGGTTAACAAGAGAAAAGCATAGCAAATTTATTTAAACAAAGTCTAATGTAACATAGGAAAGTTCAGGAATAAAAACAGAAGTACCCAAGAAAAATTGTCCACGGTTGAGCTTAGGTTCCATAAAGGATGAGCAGCTATGTGGAAATGCAGCTGGACAAAAGGGCATATGATGGAATGGTAATAGATCAACGGCGGGTGGAGAGGGGGCTGAACAAGGTCAAGTTCAGTTTCATTTGGTCTCTGTGTAGCATTCATTCTTCTTATGGGTTAGATTCTGGATAGACTGAGGTTCTCAGGACCTGTTACCGGCAAATATGTCACAGAAATTGTTAAGGTCAACTTTCACACAGGGAGGTGCAAAAGGCCACGGTGACCTTGCTTTTGAGGCCTTTTTGCCTTCCTCCGTGTTAGGTACTTAGTTATTTTTTTCGGCCTTGACAAGCAAGAGTGTTGAAAAACTTTAAATCTAACTGAAGTTGACCTTAGCAGGTCTGTGAGAAAACTTGATCACATATATGAATAACTCTTCTTGTGACATAAGACAGAATTATTTTTATATGTCAAACCCAATCAGTTTTTTTCAGCCATAAATCTAGCTGGGCTGATTTTAAATGTATGATTCATGAAGTATTAATGATTTTACATAAAGAAAATACCCTCAGTCCCACTAGTTCACAGTATGTCTGCCGTGTTACTGTATGATCTGCTTATGAGTTAAGGCTTCACCTGGGCAGAAGCTGAATGAGACCCTGGACAAAGGAATTTGAACATGTGCCCATCGCAAACAGGTAGTTTCATATTTGTGGGGCAGATCGGCCAGGCCTTCGAAAGACACTGTACTTGAACTGAAGCTTCTGGAAGCTTTTTCTAGCACACAGAGAACTGCACTACTTCAGATAACTCTGGTGTACTTACCTGTTCTTTGCATTCCATGTATAATGCAAACAGCAAGTAGAACCATAAACCATGGCTACTTTATTATACTTGAAATCTCAAAACTTTTCCTTTGAGTTTCTCCTTTTCTTAGTTTTCTTTCCCATTGGCTCTTATAGAAATGAGTTTTGTTGAAAGAGTTAAACATTCCATTTAATTGGAGATAGGGGATAGAATGCTTCTCATCCTACTGAACTTAATTTGAAGCTCAGTTAGCATCTCCAGAGGATACAAGCCATATTTCATTTAGCAAGGTCTGTGATTTCACACCCAAGTGGTCAGACAATGTGTGAAGGCCATCATGACTGAAAGTATGACTCATTCTGCCAGGATTTATGTGTCTATCTTTATCCTCTGAATGTATAAACTATACTAGTCTAGTGAGTACTGTCTAATGAAGATGATCAGATCTGTAAAAGTCCTAAACAGAAGATCTAAAACCATAAAACTAGAAGATAATGATATTAGCTACAAACATTAGAAAGAATTAGTGTGACTACATTACCCTGAAATGCCCATTCATAGGAAAAGAACAACCATCTGATGATTGGAGAATATGTTTGTAAATTGTCTATATTATGGGGATTGACATTCAAAAATTATAAAGAATACATTTAACTTAATAACAGAGAAAAAACCTGATTTAAAATTAGACAAAGGACTTGAATGACATTTCTCTTAATAAGGTATAATATAGCTAACTGATATATGAAATTGCTTAGTGCTATTAATCATCACCATAAGACAATGTCATGTATACTGATGCATACCATTGAGTACTGTTGGTAGAAATAAAGGTTGTCAGAGTTATGGAGAACAATGTGGAGATGCCTAAAGAAATTAAAAGGAGAATCATCATGTGACTTTGTTATTCACATTCTGGGAAACTGCCCAGAGAAAATGAAATCACCATCATATGTCTGGATATTCCCAGGTGTGCTGCAGCATTGTTTATAAAGGCCAACATAAGAAAATAACTTGTGTTCATTAACAGATAAAATGACAAAGAAGGGAGTATATGTTTAAAAAATGACATAATACTGAGCTTTATAATAAGATCCTGTCATTTGCCTTAACAAGGATGGACTATATGATATTATAATAAATTAGAAAAGAAACAAAGATATTACACTGTTTGGCTTATATATAAGAAGGCCATATATACAGAGAAATAATATAACTATGGATATGAGGATCTGGGGAGAAGTTGGGAGATGTTGTAAGGGCATACAATGTAGGAAGCCTGTAAGATATGCAAATCTATCAGTTAATAAGATTGTATATAGTGATGATTTCTAACAAATGAGTAAATGTAATTGATCTTACAATTACTCATATAAATACACACACACACACACACACACACACACACACACACACACACCACCCAAACTCCAAAGACAAAGAGTATGAGATGGTAGACATGATAATGTGGTTTATTGGAGCAATAGTTCCATCATCAATATCCCATGAAATCAGATTGAATACTTTGAATACACCTAACGGTATGACTATACAAAGCCAACTAGGGAGACGTTTACACAAATAACTACTGCAAATAACTACTCAAGAGAGTTGGAAAATGCAGTCTATACAGATAGAAATTTTCTAAGCAGGAATTTTACAATGTGCTGTTCATCTTACTACATAACATATATATATATATAAACTTCTGTTATAAATTAATGCTTCTATAGTTGCATTATTATAACTGACATAATTAATTCTGAATAAATGTACTTAGTTTCAAAACTTTGTATAAAATCTTTTTTAATGAAATAATTTCATACAATATATTCTGACCATGCTTTTCCCTTCCCTCAACTCCTCCCAGATCCTCTTGACCACTCCACCCACCCAACTCTATGCCCGTTCTTTTTCTCTCTCTAAAAAAAAAAACCAGCCAACCAACCAAACAAGAAACTCATGTAAAAGAAACCCTCCACAAAAACCACAAAACCAGAAACCAAAATATATGAGCAAAAGACCAAAATCCCCAAAGAAATATGAGACCAATAAACCTGTAAAATTACCATTGAGTTTGTTTTGTGTTGGCCATCTACTGCTGGGCATGAAGCCTACCCTGAAATGTGATTATAAAATCTTTTACATCAAAACAAATCCAAGAGGTAGGCACTACTACTTTCCTCATTTTATAGATGTTATCATCAGTGGCGTCTCTTCAGGAAATCGAAAACGACACAAGTAATTTAAACAGTCAAAATCTACTGTAAAGAATTATTATGTGTTAAAAAGTAGATAGCTACAAAAAGAAATAAAAGAGAACAGCAGAGAAAAAAGAAATCATTTCTAGGGCTGAGACAGAATGCAAAGAAGGAACAAGTATGTGATCTCACTATCTTCACACAGGAGCTGACTCTAAAGGGGCCATTAGACCAAGATCTTTGCTGGGTTTATTTGGTCATAGCCAATGTGTCACTGACAGTGTTATTTTCAGGATGGCCATGTTAATAAAGGATGTAATATCTCAATATGTTCATGACAGAAGAGAACTATAATTGGTTTCTTTCAATGTGTGCAGTTATGGGGCAGGTACCTAGACAAACAGCAAAACCCTACTAGAACCCCCACCCTAAAAGGAAAGAAACTACTTCCACTACAAAGTCTGACACTGAGCTATTTAAAAGAGAAATCTTTGCAATTTCAAAGCAGGGTAGTTTTGAAGTCAATGTAATAAATTTGTGGCCATCATACTTGCCTGGTGCTGCATAGCCTATAGCTGGTAGACTCTAAACACAGTCTACCTTTAAAACCTGCTCTGCTAGGCTCACATTGTATAGCCCTTCTGACTTTTCCAGGTCATCCTAGCCCGACTGAGATTTTCCAGTCACTCTCGTGGTTGATTTGAGTAATATTGTAATATTAAGTTCTAACTAGTTGATGAGACTCATTCTTGGAAGAGAAACCACTCTCTGAGTCTTCTAGAATACCACATAGAAGCACAGTGCATGCTGTCTGGAGTGTCAAGGATTTATGTCCTCAAAATAACAACTGACACTTTTCCTTTAGTAAAATAAATTTTTTCATATGATATGTTTTGATCATATTCACATTCCTTTCCCAGCTCCTCCCAGATCCAGCCCTCTTTCTACCTACCCACCACTATGTTCTTTCTATCTCTTATAAAACCCCAAGCCTATATTATATATCACAAATATGTAAAAAAAAAGATTTATAGACATAAGAGGGATACTATTCAGGCAATAATCGTAGTGAATTAAGTTTAAAATTAGCAAATGAACTCTCAACCTACAAAGGTTTAATTTGTTTTCTTTGCTTGCTATTTTTTGGAGTGTTGATTTTCTCCTGTGAATCTGTTTATTCATAGAAATGCTAATGCTTCGTTCCTTTTTTAAAATGGATCTTTCACTAAAGATTCTGAGTTAAGATGAGGTAACGGCTCAGTGAAGATTGAGAGGATCTGATTTTCTCATGCTTTTGTAAGGATATTAGAGGGACTGGTGTGGATTTTAGGCTGGGATTCTAGCTTTGAACTAGCTAGCATAATGATTTTCCCATAGAGAACCCAAGTTCCTTAAAGCATGGGACTTCCCTGACCAGAGGAAAAGACATCATGTCTCCCAGGCACTCAATCATAAGCAGAAATCTTACTGGGAATGGAACACTATGGTTCTGTTCAAATATTTAATGTTTTAGTTGAATTTTAATATAATTTTCTCACTTTTATAGCTATCACTAACCCAAGTTAACTTCTTTTTCTTTTAGGACCTACTTCAAAAATTATTATGCATATTAAAGATTTAGAATTCTAGTACTTCTAGATTATGTTCAGATTTTAGAAGCATGGTGAATTTATTTTATATATTCAGTTTTTATAAATAAGAGAGAATTTTTTAAATGTATGAAATATGTAGAAACTGTGAAGTTCTATAGAATGTTGGTAGCTTTGGATAATTTAATTCAATATTTTATATTCACTTTTAGTATAATTAAGTTGCAACTTAAGTGTACAGGTTTTCAAGAATCTTCTCCCCCCCCTCCCTCCCCACTACTCTCTCTCCTTATTATCTTCTCCGTCCACACCTCCCAGTTAAACACCACACTGACTACGGTGTTTTGTTAAATTCATTCCATATATTTTCATCCTCATTGAGGTACAGTCATATGCCAATTAGTCATAGGAATTATTTACACAATATGTTATGGGCAGTGTCACAGTGTTCTTATAACACACAAAAACTAAAAGGCTCCAGCATCTCCAGGTGATGTAATTTAATGAAACCACTGTAATGTAAGTGGTCTGTCATTGAAGAAAATGCTGTGATGTAGTGCATAACTGCACCTACATAACTGGGCACACATGACCCATCTCTGCAGGACCTTTTGGTCATCAGACAGCATGAAGCAGCTGGCTGAAGAATGAAGCTTTGTTGCATATGGTGAGCATGGTAAATCACATGTCAGGAGGTTCGTGTCAGAGTATTTTACACATAAGCTATGCTGCCATTTGTGAAGAAGACAGCTGTCTGTGTATTTCTGTTGAAGGCAATGTTTACAGCCCTTCTCCTTGTCTCGTTACACCAAACTGAAGCTCAGAAGGACAATCTGTGACAAGTGGATGAACGGGTAGCGGTGGCAGAAATAGTCAACACCCACTTTTATCGAATTAACTCTATAGAGCTCTGTACGGTCCATTCCTTCTGTGCAGGTTTTTGACAATAGACCAGTGACAATAAGCTCATGATTACGGCCATTTCTGAAGGGATCTAGTCATTTGTTTAGTCATTTGTTTATGTCAACATGTTCCTTGGGATCAAATTGTGGCTTAATATTTAGTGGCACTCAGTAATTGTTACTAGCGCCCCTCCAACTGTATTACGCCAATAAGCAGCCATGTCATAAAAGAGGAGGAAGGAGTCAATTTTTCGCTGTTTAAAGCCAAAGTTTAAATGTGCTTTCACTTTTCACTGTTATCAAGATACTGTTCAGAAGTTCTTTTGACATGAAAGAGTTTTACTAAACCTTGGGGTAGTGGGGGTGGTTCAACAATCAAGGGCTCAGACTGCTCACACAGAAAATCTGTGTTTGGGTCTCAGCACCCATATTGGGTGGCTCACAATAGCATGTGACTTCAGCTTCAAGGGTTCTGATGCCTCTGACCTTGGAGGTACCTACACACACTTGCATAGACACCCATACAGACACATACACAAAATAAATCTTAAAAAAAAATCTCTTAAGCCAGTCTACATTTTAGCATTGTGGGGAGAGGTGGTCATGAGCTCCCACTCCTATCCAAGGAACTGCTAACGAACGATGGCTTCTGGGGAGGGAGAGTCAATTGTTTTTAAGGTTGTGGCCCCTGGTACCGGTATGCAGATCAGGCTCTCCATGGGCAGCGCAAACTGGAGAAGATGGGCTATTAAAAAAAAATAAAGAGAGGACACAAGTAGGGAGGGAATGGAGGTGTGAGGGTGAATCAGGAGGGAGTTAGGAGGGTTATAATAAAAATGCGTTGTATGAAATTCTCAAGGAATTACCAAAATATTATATTACAACAGATACTGTAACTTTACACAGTACTGCTCAGAAAATATATTCACACTAATGAAGATTTCATGTGTCAAAAAACATCAACAGACAGTTTTATCATGTCTATATTGGATGAAAAGATGTGTATGTTATTATATTCTGGTCTATGGAATAAGACGTAGATGAGAAAATTAAAATTTACTTGACAGTTCTGTATGACAAAAAGACATTTTGTATTTCAGACCATTTTATGAATACTACTATTTGTTTCTGTCTAAAGATAGTCTTCTAAAATTAGTGAAATTGAAAATATATACATGCTTTCTTATTTTCTACTTCTCTCCATTTTATATAAAAAATAAACAGTCTGTTTAGTGTAGAACTCAATGAAGCTTGGGGAAAGTAAAGCTATTAGTCCTCAAAATGGAACAATCTCTTTTCCTGATATACGTGGTCACCTTTAGATGCTGATTGTATGTTTCTCCAGACCATAACCTAACAGCAGCCATACTGTGAGTTCCTTTCATTAAATAAATGCATCAAGAGGAAGCTTGCACTCCCCGCATTAGAAAGACTAAGGGCCACGTTTTAATTTTTTTCATGCATATTTTCTGAAAAAAAATTTTCTGAGAACTCTCTTGGTAAGATGAGGGATATTTTAACTTAATTACCAACTGACAGGCTCTATGCAAAGTATTTCTATATAAAACTATAGATTTTACCCCAATAAATGTTAGAAAATTAATTGCCATTTTCTAGCCTCTATTTTATTTTGTTTTCTGTTAAAAAAAAAAAGGTGGTGGGGGGATCTCAATATAAATTTGCTAACTATTCAACAACTTGCTTTTTAAATTAAATCACGTTGGAAATGAATTCTGGTAGAAGAAAGCCTGTCAAGGTTTTTCTGAGTAAAAAGGATTCTCATTTTCTTCTTGTTGTCCTGAAGTTTAAAATCTGCACACCATTTTCTAGTCTGAAAACCTCCACAGAAGGATAGAATTAAAAAATGCCCTGATAGCAAGTTGCTATTGGTGAAGGCTCTCCGTTCCTGTGACCTGAAACTAAGAAATGGGGAGACAGCCCATTAATTCTCACTTATCAAAATCATTGATCACAGAGGAAAAACTGTATTTCCACAGACAGGTAAAATCTGCTGAGTAGCTTGTGGTATTTTGATCAATCAGAAGATAATGTTGTTAAATCAGGAAAATCAAAGTTAGAAGAGAAAGTGAGTGATTGCCCTTTTTTTGAAATTTTTACTGAGGTTAAATCATGATATTTATTAAAAAGCTTTTCTGTGATTATATGAATTATATTTTAAGGTCACTTCTAAATGCTGTCTTGAGAATTTTTTTCTGTATCATTACTTTGAGCTCATATGGGATATTTTTTTCCATCAAGACAATTTTTCTTCACTCTTAAAGCTTACAGATTAGAATTATAAGTAGTTTATTGTTGTGGATATCTGTTCTATCTATGACCTGGAAACACCACTCCTAGAGATAGAGCAGGTAACTGTCCCACTTACCTATGACCTTGAAGTACCTGCCCCTGGGGCGTGGCCTGAGGGCCACTCTTCAGACCTGTGACTCATTTATGCAGCTCTCTTCTCTCACTTATGGGCTTGGATGCTGGGATGGACTCAGGTGGAAGAACAGCGTGTAACTGTACCTTGGCCTTCCAGGACCTGAGGATAAATCCCCTGCTCGGTAGGGAGTCTTCTTTCCTAATAAATTCCTTTACCCTTTAAGCAGATTCCATGGATTTCTCGTAAGAGTGTATTTGTTCTTGCTACTATAAACTTTATCCATTTTGATCATTTTCTTCCCCACCTACTGTTCCTGCCCATCCGATTTTCATATTCAAGTTAGTAATGTGTACAGAAGGCAGAGAAAACATATTAATCCTTTCCTATTTAACATCAGTTTTTCTAAACTTTTACTAGCAGAGATAATGATGCCTTTGCTCCTTTGGTTCATCTGAACCTGCCTTTTGGGTATCCAGGTGAACAAACTTTTTGAAAAGATCATTTAATAACTGAGTATTCTTACGTTCTTTTCAGTACTGACTTTGTACCCAACTGCCCTGCACTGTGTTTGTATTTATTACTCTCTTTGTAGCTAAGTAGAGTGCAGAGAGAGTGAGGGCCAGAGTTGTTCCCACTTTTAACGGGGTTCAAAACAGAGATGGACTCCAAAGTGTGACGCAGATCCTCCACTGAGTCTTCGGATAATTAAATTTGCAAGGATCTCAAATAGTGTAACCACCCCACACCTGAGGCATTTAACTAAAAAGTCTGAAAATAGCCTCATTGCTTCTTATATTGTAGTCCATTTATTTTGATTATTCTCACCATTTTGCTGAATTTACATGGCAGGTGCAGAAGGAACTCACTCCCTTAGTGAGGAGTCTGAGTGCTTCTCAACCTTCCTAATGCTGTGACCCCTTAACACAGCTCCTCATGGTGTGGTGACTCCCAACCACACAATTATTTCATTGTTGCTTCAGAACTGTAATTTTGCTACTGTTATTAATCATAATGTAAATATCTGATATGCAGGATGTCTTATATACAACCCCCAAAGGGGTCACGACCCATAGGTTAAGAAACAGCGCTCTAGATGTTTGTGACTGACAGAGACTACAACTACTTTATTGCTGAGCAAATAATAACAGTAACTAGTAATGATGATCAAAGCCTGCTGTAGGAAATGGTACAAAAGAAGGAAAATTGTTAATTTATTCTACAGTGGAAAGTAGTTTATAATTTATTGAACAGTAGAAAATATCTATGAAAATTACAATAATATAAAAAAATCGTGGGATTTCCCCAGTGGCAACAAGGAAGAGTCAGGATAGTCAGAAATCAGTGATTTATTTTTGAGTTTTTTTTTTATCTGCCATGACAAATCAAATTTTTATTCATCAGGTATTTGTAAAATAAATTATCTCTTTATCATACTCAGTAAATGATCTCTGATATTTTGTCCTTCTTGGTGAAAACCCAATTATCCAGATAATTAGAAGAGGGATCGGTTAATTTGGCACTGAGGTTATTTAGCTAAAATTCCTAGGATCCTTTATTACCCAACATGGTGTGTCCTTCAGCTCCTTCCAGACCACTTATTTTGAACATAACCATTTTTAAGGTCCAGTTCCAGTCTAGCCCAATTAGTACTTTCATATCTTTAGTGTCATTTAAAGGTTCACTTTTATTTTATGATAGTACATGCCTCCATATTAAAAATTATTTTATTACTGCATCCCATTCTCTTTCCCAATTTTATATTGTGGGTTATTTTTATCAAGTAGCACTGGCCTTCTCTTTGATTTCTTTAAGAGAATTGCCATATATCTAGGGACTAAAGAAACATTTGGTGCATATTTCTGAGAATTTAGGAAACTAAAAGGATATAAACTCTGATTTCAAGTAGTACCAGGAACACTGAAGGACTTGAAGGAAGTCCTATGTAGGCACACCATACTGTACTGGCTGGAAATCTTTTAAAAAAAAGAGTCATTCAAATATTTAGAATAAAATAAAATTTTTGCCTGCAAAGAATCATTTCTAGTCCTCTTTAATAGAAAGAATAGGGATCAGATAAAAATGAGGTGTTATCTTTAGAATTTGGAAGACTGCCCTGCCAATTCTTTTTGCCATTGTTACCAGAGTGTTTATTTTCTATTAATCTATAAGCTTTTCATCGTATGTAACTGCTACAAATGTAATGACTGGAAACAATGCTCATTTACAAAACTGACTCTTTCATCCACTGGTCCAGCATCTACTGATTCAACTAAATGCAGATCAATAATATTTGAATCAAAATTTTATGCTTGCTCTAAAACTATATAGAAGTTGCCTTTATTCCCTAAACTCTGTGACTACTTACAGATTGTTTCTATTGTGTTTGTATTAGAATTACACATGACTCAAAGCATGTTGGAGGATGTATTCAGGTTTCAGGGAAATAACCATGCCATTTTATATTGTTGACTTTAACACTCAAAGATATTGGAATGAGCAGGTGAGAAGTGAGGAAGGCATTCTGGAAACAACTCACCTACACAGTAGGACAGCTCGGTCCCATAGTGCTGGACACCAGAAGCCCGGAGGGGTGTGACTTGCTTCTCAATTTAGTGCCTCAAAAGTTCATAATCAAAATGTGTGTTGATATGAATTTCATCTTGAGACTTAAAATATAACTGCTTCTTGTTCTCTTCAGGTTGTTAGCATAACTGGGTTCCTTGAGGCTGCAAGACCAAGGCCCTTCTTTCATATGTTTACTCTCTGTTTAGGGCTCCTTCACTCTTCCTGAGTTGTCTATATTCTTTCTCATGTAGCCTCTGGCTTTAATCCACAATGTAATCTCAAGACTTTATTTTTTTCTTCCTCTCGTGTTTTTCTTTATGACGATAGAATACATATCACATAAAATTTAATAGCTGATGGTGCGAGTGAGTATATCAGTATACTCAACCAACCAGGCATGATTGTTCAGTTATAATCCCAGCACTAAGAAGGTAGAGGCAGGAGAATCACAAAGTCAAGGTCATCCTCAGCTATAGTCAGCCTGGGTTAAGTTATTCTTGGTCTCAAAAATAAATTATAGTCTTATACATCTTTATCGTGTTGTTAAGCAGTGTTAACTTATCCATACTATTCCAGAACCATCACCACCACCCATCTCCAATACCCATCAATCTCTCTGAAACTTTATCTATTACACAATAACTCTTCATTCTCTTTTCTTTCATCCACAGGCAACTACTATTCTATTGTCTCTCATAGAAGTTGCACTACTCTTAGCCCCTTATATAAATGAGCTATATGGTATTTCTCTATTTCAACTGGCCTATTTCACATAAGATAATGGCCTGAAGCTTTATGTATATTATATCATATGCCAGAACTTCCTTTTATTAAAGAGTGTATAATAGCCTTTATGTATATTCCACCTTTTGTTTATTCATTCTTCCTTGTGTGAATACTTGAGTCATTCTTACCTTCAGGTCATTGTGAATAGAGCTTCTGTGAGAATTAGTGTACAAATAACTGTCCATGACGTCCTTTGAATTCTTTCTAGTCTATAGCCCAAACTGGAATTACTGCTTCAGCTGTATTGATTCAAATTGTCCTCAGTCTTTTAAGAACTTGCCATGCTTTTCCATAGGAGCTATGCCATTTTCCATCTCTATTAATAGTAAATGAGCATTAGATTTCTTTTAAAATATGTTTATTAGAGCATACTAATTGCACAAAGTGGACTTCATTACAGTGTTTGCATCATTCAAGTAATGTACTTTGTTCATACCTGACTTCCTTTTAGCCTCTGTTATATTTCCTTTCTTCTCCCTCCGACCTCCTCTGTCTTTCCTAGTGGCTCCCTTCAGCTTTCAGATTGCTTCTGCTGGGTTCAACCTGTAGTGTGTCTTTCCTGACTCTGATCTTTACTTCTATTCATTTTTCAGTAAATAACATGATTTCTTTCCTTATTACTGCTAAATAATGGTTTATTGTATAAGGGGGTTGGCACATTTGTTTTATCCATTCATCTATTGATGTGACTTCATAACTTGGCTATTTAACAGTGATGTGAACAGCTTGGGTGGCAGGTATCTATGTTGTATGTCGACTTTAATCCTTCAGGTATGTACCTAGGACTGTTGTAGCAGGATCATTTGGTTGTTTTCATTTTCCTTCTTTCTTTCTGAGCTCTTCAAGTCCTATCCAGAGCTCTTTTGCCTGTGTCTACCTTTGGAAAGCTTCCCTTGTGTATTTCTCTAGTATGCTAAGGAGTTGAAACCCTTTGAGTTGTTCTTTATACTGGTGAGGAATGGGGATCTAGTTTCAGTGTTGTATATGTAGTTAAACAGTTTCCTAATCACAATTGTTGAAGTTGTGTTTCTAATAAGTTATTTGGGAATTTTGGCCGAGGATCCCATCTTAAAGCTATGTGGGTTTATTTCTGGGTCTTCTACTCTGTTCCACAAGCTCATATGCCAGAATTGGAGCCAACATCATGCTGCTTTAGTTATTGTAGATCTGTTGGATAATTTAAAATCGGACATTGTAATAATCCTAGAATTTCATTGCTCAGGACTCCTCTTCATGGTGTTGTATACTCCAATATATATTTTAGTTTTGTTTATTTTGTCTCTATGAAAAGTATCATCTGTATTTTGATAGAGATTGCACTGAATCTGTGGAACACTTTGGTAAATGACAATTTTAAAAAATATTGATTCTGTAGTCATGGATATGGGAATGTGACTATTTTTGTGTCATCTTTAATTTTTCTCTTTGATATTTTATAGTTTTCTATGTAGAGGCCTTTCATCACCATGTTTTGAATAGCTGTTCTGCTTTCTTTGAGGCTATTGTAAATGGGATTGTTTCCTTGATTTCCTTCTCAGCAGATTGATATGGGTAAACAAGGAAAACAATTGGTTTGTGTTTTTTACTTTGTATCATGCTGTAATGCTTAATTTGTTTTTTTTCAAACTGAAAGTCTTTCAGTGGTCTTTAGAGTCTTATAGTTATCGGATCATTTTGACTGAAAAGAGGGTCACATTTGACTTCTTCTTCACCTAATTTCTATTCCTTATTATTTTCTCTTGTTGCTCTGGCTAAAGTATTAGTACTAAATTAAAATAGGAACAGTAAGAGTAGATATCCTTATCTTATTCCTGATTTTAAAACTCACAATGCCAATGGGTTGTGTGTATGTGTGTGTGTGTGTGTGTGTGTGTGTGTGTGTGTATTCTTTAACCTGTTGAGGTGTAAGCCTTCCATCACCTAATTTTTCTTCAGAGCATTTATCATGAGAAAATTCTAACTTTTGCCAAATGTCTTTTACGTATCTATTAAGATGGTTGTTTAATTTTTGTTTGTGGTTTTATTTATATTTGTTAATTTATTTCTGTTTAATTTTCTTTATATCCCTGGACTAAAACCAATTTGATCATAGTATAGGATTTTTTTAGGTGCTGTTAAATTGAACTTGAAAATAATTTGTGGAAGAACTTTACATCTATGTTTATCTTTCCCCTCTCTCTCTGTCTCTCTCTCTGTCTCTCTCTGTCTCTTTCTCTCTCTCTCTCTCTCTCTGTGTGTGTGTGTGTGTGTGTGTGTACTTGTGTGTGTTTGTGTGTATCCCCTTGTCCTTATCAAGTTTTAGCATCAGGATAATACTAGCTTTATTAAATATATTTGAAAACGCCCCTTCCGTTATTTTATGCAATAATTTTTTGAAAACTGACATTAGGCCTTTAAAGTCTGTCGGGTCCTGGGTTTTTCATTTTGGGAGACTTTCTTTTGTTTCATTAAATTCCATTTTCATATTTTAATAATTTCTTGTTTCTAGTTTAGTATATAATATAGGCCTAGGAGTTTACCAATTTTCATTTCTTATTTTTGATAATTTTAAACATGTTTACAATTATGTTGATCTCCTTATTATCCCCCTTTATTCTTTTATTCTCTTCCTGCTGACTCCCTTCTCCTTAATTAGTTCCCTACTTTCATGTCAGTATGTGTGTCTGTGTCTGTGTGGCTATCTGTGTGGGTCTGTGTGTCAGTGTGTGTTGTGCGTGTGTATATGCAGAGAGCCACAGCTCCTATGAATTCACTATTGCAACATCCATATCATGATCCTAAAGACAGCATTCATAACCCTCCTCTCCCTGTCCTCTAGCTCTTACAGTGCTTTCACCTCCCTTCCCATGATGCTCCCTGGGCCCTGCAGGAGGTTGACATAGATACCCATTTAGCACCGAGTACTTGACAGTCACTTATTCTCAGAAACTTGCCCATCCACGAGTCTCTGCATTAACGGCTGTTGGCTGTAAAAATAATCTCATCTGACCAAGGCTGGAACAGCATAGTCCATATATACAAATATAAATATTTAGAAGCAGAGTGACTACATGTCCATTTAGCAAAACATTACTAATGGTAATAGATCCCCTCTAGGGCCTGTGATGTACCTAGATATAGGCTTTTGGCTAGGTTTACAGTTCCAAGCATGTACTCCCTCCTTGTCTAGATTTTTGCAATAACCTTAATTTATAGGTTATATTATACATTTATAATTCATATATTCATTTATGGGATTAATATATAACAATATATGAAATATGTGTTCATAAATATAATTTATTTCATATTTATTTAGCATATAAAATATATGTTATTTTAATGTAGATTTTTGTTATACTACTAAAACATCTCACTTGTTTCTTCTCTCATTGAAAATTATAGCTGAATGTTGAAGAGATCTCTAATTTCATCATCTACAATTTTTTCTATATTTTTTCTCCTCCTTGCTTTCCTGCCCTCTTCCTGTTGTTTCAGTATTTATAAAGTAGGGACATTTATTCTCTTAAGGCTGTTGAGGCTCTTCCTCTTCACCCTGTGTGAGTGCTTGGTGCACACCTGTAGGCTTGCTTCCTCACCCCCTTCTCCAGATGTTTCCTTCTCCACCCACTTTCCCCCAAAGGCATTCTTCATTGTGTTTCTTAAGACTGCAGCACTTCTCTCTAGACAAACTTACTGGACATTTTATTGTTCTGGTGATGATCTATCCATCTCTCTATCACCTATCTGTCTATTTATCTATCTACTTCTCTGTCATCTATCCGTCTATGTATCATCAACTATTTCCTGTCTATCTCTGCTAATGCTACCTTCTACAGCCCCCCTGTATAAAAGGTAGGGTTTTTTTTTGTCTTTTTAAATTTATGGGTATTTTCCCTTTATGAATGTCTGTGTTCCATGCACATACTTAGTGCCAACATAGGCCAGACAGAGTGTCTGATTCCCCAGAACTGGAATTAGAAAAGGTTTTGAGCCATCATGTGGGTGTTGGAAATGGAACTCAGGTCCTCTTGAAGAGCAATAAATGCTCTTAATCACTGAGCCATCTCTCCAGCCATTATTATTTTCGCCCTTTCTGTTTACAGTTGTTGTCTTATTCCTTACATTTTACAGATACGTCACATGTTCTCTATCAGTTTTTTTTTCAAATGAATGGATAATGAATGATTGGGGAAATGAATGAAAACATAGTAATTGTTATTTTGTCATAATTAACTACTCACTTATAAATTCTAGATTCCTAATTGATAGAATATGAGTATGTATAATCTGTTTAATATGCTATGTGTCAAGAATTGTGAATGTTATGGCATTTTTTTTCCTCTCTGTTAACTAACAACTTTATGTGCTGTAATTCCTTTGGATGCTGGTGGAAGACACAGATGGCCTTGTCATTTAAGGACACAATGCTCAGAGTGACTGTTATGTCTGAGTTGGTCTTCCTTGCCACTTTAAGTAGGGAACACAAAACTGCAGGGGGATATGTATTTGAAGTAGATTTGTATAGCAGTTGAGGATCCTATGCTTATGTAACCCACATCTTTTACAATGAACTGCAAACCAACCTGTTTGTTATTGAGTTTTATGAAAACTTTGCCTTTATTGTGTAGGATAGTCATTTGCTCTGTACAGAATGAAGCTGTTTGCTATTTACTTATCCTTACAAGAACAGTTTTGGACAAAGGGTAGTCAATGATTGGATCCCATCACGGGTGGGTGCCAAAGCACGAGAGATGCGTGGAGACTTGTCTATTAACAGAGCCTGTATTAGATATATCACAGGATTCTTTTAAAACCATATTATAGTTTTAAGTTTTTTAATAGGATCATTTGTATTTTAAATTTATTTTCACTGATAAATAAACATACATTTATAGATATTAAAATATATGCATGATAATACTATGAATCATTATTGTTTAAAATGCAGTAATCTTGAAGATCAAATGCTTAGTTGTTTATGCATTGACTTTCCTTTAGAATGTTTAATTCATTCTATTCACTTCCTTTTTTATTTCATAGTTCATTTGCAAATCTTTTCTCCTTCTTATATATTACATTTTAAATAGTTAATGAATATTAACTATTGATGAAGTTCAGAGCTCAATTATTTCAACCTTATCTTAACTTCAAGCATATAATGACCTGAAAGCATGATAAAAGCTGAAATGAAATAATTACAGAAGTATCGAACATACTCTAAAAGTGGGGGGATACAGTATTAATGCACTTAAAATTTAAAATAATAACTGCCTAATCAAAGCTTGACCTCAGTGAACATAATCCACCACACTCAAATACTCAACTTTTATCTTTTGTGCAACTTTCAAGAAGCTCAGGAAAGCTAGAGGACTAGTGTGTGACTGTGTGTGACTGTGTGTGTGTGTGTGTGTGTGTGTGTGTGTGTGTGTAAGGATGTGACTATGTGTGTGAGACTGTGGTGTGTATGATACTGTGTGTATGTGACAGCAAGTATGTGACAGTGTGTGTGTGAGAAAGAGAGACTGTGTGAGACAATGTGTGTGTGTGAGACAATGTGTGTGTGTGTGTGTGTGTGCGTGTGGTTATATTTGGGACAGTGTGTGTGTGTGTGTGTGTGTGGTGTATATACATGTGTGTGTTGTATATACATGTGGGTGTGTACATATATGTATGCAGCTCGGAGATCATTGTCAGGTGTCTTTCTTGGCTAGTCTCTACCTTATATTTTTGTGACTGGGTCTCTCTCTGAACTCTACCTATTGTTTTAGCTGTGCTGGCTGACCAGGGCCTTACAGGGACCCACCATCTCCCCTATCCTCTTCTTAGCATTGAGGTTACAGACACTTCCATTCTTACGTTTTTATGTAGACGCTAAGAATCAAACTCAGGCACTTTACATGACAGGCACTTTGCTGAGCCGTCTCTGCAGTCCTTAGAAGGAAAAAAAATCTTAAAAGAAGCATAGAATCAATCTTTTAGACTTACACTTATCTGTGTTTATGCAATTTACAATCTGGCATGTTATAATTGTTAAAAACTGTTATTTTAAATAATATTTTGTTAATTATTTGAGAATTTCATATATATTTATCATATTCACTGTCTTTTTCTCCCAGTTCCTTCCAAATCTACTCCAACCTCTTTACCCACCCAACTGTGTGAACACTCACTATCTCTCTTAAAAACGTTGAGTCCAGTTTCTGTTGCTCATCTACTCTTGGGTATGGGGCTTGCCCTGGAGTGGTGCCACTATACAAGAGGTCACGCTATTAAAGAAAACAGATTCTCCCTGTCCCAGAAGCTGTCAAATCCCCCAACAGTTCTTCAGCTAGTGGTGTATTTTTGTGTCCACCTTCCCCACTCCATGTTGGGATTTTGTCTGACTATAGAGTGAGCAAAGGTATTGTGCATGCCGTCACAATCACTGTGAACTCATATGTGCATCTACCCTGTAGTGTCCAGAACATAGTTTTCTTATAAGACCTTCCATTTCTGGGTCTGACAATTTTTCTATGCCCTATTCCCTGAAGATCCCTGAGACGTAAGGGGCAGGTATGTGGTATAAACACCCCATGCAGACTTAAGGACTTAGAAGACTTATTCTCTGCATGCTGACTAGCTGTAGGTCTCTGTGTTCATTGACGTCTATTGCCAGAAAGAGGAGAATGGACTCTTGCTACATGCAGACAGCATGTGCCACCTTATCCCCTGACACGATTCAATGCCAGGAAACATTTTTAAAATACAGAAATATTTCTGGTGTATTTCTTGGGGATTAAAGAAGATGGCAGGTGTTTCAAGATGTTTTCGACACAGACTCAATGGCTGTTGGCTTAGATATCTGTGATCTACAGTGGTGGCATTTGACGAGCATTAGATCCTAATTTTTATTTTAAATGTATTTTATTTCATTTTTTATGTATATGTGCGTTTTTTCCTCCAGGAATGTTTGTGCACTGCATGTTTGTCTGGTACCCAGGGATTCCAGAAGAGGGTTGGATCCCCTGAAATTGGATTAAAGGACAGTTGTGAGCTACCATGTAGGTGCTAGGAATCAACCCAGGGTCCGCAGGAAGAGCAGCAAGTGCTCTTAACCCCTGAGCCATGACTCCAGTCCCAGATCCTAACTTCTAAAAACCATTGTTCACAAGCTCTGCCGACCATCTTTTAAGCTCAGCATGGGAATATGCCTATATGACTTAAAGAATTTGTGTTCCACCTCGTTATACATTAGAGTATATTTCCTCCTAAGTTTTTTTTTTAAGTTTTGTGTGATGCCCAAATTATTTATTCAGAATTCTCTTTTTTCTATTTTGTGCTTATTCCTTTCATTAAATCCAAATGGGATCATTCAAACCACCAACGATGTTCTAGATAGTGAATTCAAAAAGAGACAGGGTCTGAGGCTGGATATTTACTGTCAAAAGTGTTCTTGGATTCCATACCAGTTTGATTTCTTACTCAGCAAATGGTTGCAAAGCTAACAGTGATGAACCTATTTGTCAGCCCATCACATGTCTCCTAATACGTCCCCAGAGGCAACGAATGTAATTATAATTAACATAATTAATATTGGCCACTCAGGTCATTTTTCTCACAATAATTAAAAGCCATTGGAGAGTCATTAGCTTTCTACCATACTAATAGCAAAAACAAGCATAAGTTTCAGAAATTCTGTGTCAACAGGCATTCTGTTAAAAATGGAACCGTCCCTAGCATTAAGCTTCCTGCATGGGAACTCTGAGTGAATGGTGACTGCAATATTGTTTTTGTATACATTGATTAGAGTGGAGATAATTGAGGAAGTCAATAACGCTCCAGAAGCAGTGACAAATCCTTGAACCTCAATTATTCAAATTCACTGAGAGTATTGCATATCTCAATCAGAAATGGTTATGGCATGTAAAATTGTTCATGGCTAGCCAGTAAGGTGGAATAATGCAATTAATGGCTAGCTTGGCACTAATTTCATTATTATATTTATAAGTAAACTTTTTAAATGTGCATAAGGACCTGGGAATGAGGAATAGTAGAAAAGCGCATTTGAGTTTTAATAGCATTTTTCCTATTAAAATTGCTTTCTTTTAAAATTATTTTTCATTGAAATATAAAAATTATATATATTTATGTGGTGCCATTTTGTGTTTTAATACATATGTGCATTGAATGGTATTAAAGTAATTGAAATCATATCTCTCTCCTTAAATATTTTCATTTCTTGTGGTAAAGTATTCAAAACCCTCTTTTATCTTTTTGAACTGTGGAGTACAGTATCATGTTGTTTGATCAACACACTATGCAATAGCTCACCAAGGCTTCTTGCCTCATCCCACCCATGACTTACTAAACAATGGCCAACCTTCACCCATCCCTTTCTTGTCTTCCATTTCTGGTAGCCATAGTCTCCTCTCAACTTCTGTGAAATCAACTGTTTGGGATTCTACACAGGAGCCAAGGGCATGAAGGGTTTGCTCTCCCTGCCTGCCTCCCGATTTTTGGATCCTGGGGATAATGCTGCTAATGTTCCTGGAAAGATAATTCCTTTTTCTGAGTTTGTTGAAGGGACCAACTCTAAGAGAACTAAAGGATCATCTCAGTGGTGCTTCCAGCCCTACTGCCATTTGAGCATTCACCACGTCCACAGCATCATGTTCCTTGTTATCAGAAAATCAGGTTTCCTCTCTAGGTAGCTGTACAGGGCACACATTATACAGTCACAACACAATGTGTTACCTCCTGTATTTCTGTAGCAAGAATTCTTAGATCTTTTTCTGAAGTGTGTTTAAAGCAGGAATCAGAGCATTTGCTTCACGGGGATTAACATGACATCTACATATTTTGGAGCTTTTCGAGTCTATGTATATTTATATTTTATTTGTGTATTATATGGTTGAAATAGAGATAGATTTTAAAGTGCAAAGATTTAAACTTTCTTTTCATTTTATTCTTAGCTCATAGTTATTATTCCTTTTCAATTTTGAGTACCATTTAATTTTGCTTCACAGCAGTTCTAACTTTGAGAAATCATTATTCTAAGTATGAAATGCATTCTTCAAGATGCATATTTCTAGTTGTGTCTGCTAACTGAAATAAGGCTTTTATTTACTAAAGTACTCAGTATTTAAAGTCATTTTAGATGCCTTTACACATTCCACTGATTTTGGTAAGAGTTGAAGTGATATGCTGGTCAAATTTGGGGCAGGAAATTTAATAGAAAACAAATATATTTTTGAAATTATATGTTTTAGAGAAACTATCAGCCATTAGATGTGACATTCATGTTCTTCCCGTATATTAATAGTGTTTTCAAAATTGAAGACACTGTCTCCCTAGCTTAAATACCCTAAGCACAATTTGTGATTTCATTCACTTCATATGTTCATCCATAGAATGTTTGCTTCTTCCTGTACACCTCTTACAATGGAGACACAGCTCTTATCCTTGGCCAAAATAGCCAGTGGTGAAGGATCTCTATGGATCAATCACAAATGGGAATCCTTTTTACTTGCTGCACATTATACTAAGTAAATTCTGACCAGACTTTTTGGCTTATCTTTTTCCAATGTAATAAGCACAGTTTTTCTGTTTTTCAACTGTTGCATAAAAGTATATTCCATGTACAGTCTAATCCCACTCTGTAACTTGACCATATGTGGATTTAGTGAAATTACAAACGTTTTCCTAAGCTCCCTTTCCTTCTTCATAAAGAAACGGTCTTCATTACCTGTGGCATAGGGCTTAAGTGTACAAAGTGTGCAGCAGCACAGAGTCTCTCGTGCAGGTATTAGTGATTGTGAGCCCTGGTGCTACATTCTTGTGCCTCATAGCTTCTATTCCTTCCCCAACCCCTTCTCTTTTCCTCTTGAAGGCTTTGTGAAAGTTAATGGGCCACATTTCCTAGAAAAACCTTCTCTATTAGACACAAACCGGGTGATGCACATAACAATATTTGAATTAGCAGCCCCTGTAAAAATCAGGAAGGAGATGAAGGAAGTATACAGGAAGTAGATCTGGGGTTTTTCCAGTATCAGTGTCTGGACAGTGACTGTTTTTCATGATTTAATATGAAATGCCCTGTGGAAACAAACTCCCCACTGGTGTTGAAGGAGGGGAAATGACACATTACTAGAGCGAAGTAGCAAGTGTTAGCAACTCCTCAAGCAATGTGGCTGAGTAATGCTGTGTGTCAAAAAGAACCCTTGGAAACAGTAATTTCTAAAATCTGCCTTCTCTGTTTCTAGTATGCAAAACATGTCCTGCTTTCAGACCAGGAAAGAATCTTTTCCTTCTGTGACTCTTTGTACCTAAAGGAGCGCTGTGAGGCCATAAGGACTCGAGTGCTCCCTTCCCAAAGGGGCTTTGTGGAAGCCATCTAAGAAAGCCTCATTTCTCTTCTCCAGTTGCTGATTGTGACTTTGAAGCGAACAGCTGCGGGTGGTTTGAGGCCAGTGGCGGTGACCATTTTGACTGGGTGTGGAGCTCCCAAAGTGGTCTCTCTGCTGACATTGAGCAACAAGCCCCACCTGGAGATCACACTCATGGTACACCTCAAGGTAAAACTCTAGGGACACTTTACACACTTCTATAGACTGCTGGTTGGATCTCAGGAAGACCACAGCATGTAGGATGACACTGACAATCAGTTGCGCTGTCTGCAAGAAATGGTTTCTTTGTGAGTGATAGGATTGGAACTGATATATTTTTGCCCACATAAACTGAAATTATCAATTGGCTATTGACATCATTTAAATGTAGATGAATATACAAAGGGAAATTTTGCTACCAGTATTGACTTTTTATCATGGTATAACTTTAATTTTAATTGGACATGAAACTTACTTGGCATAGCATTAAGAGACAGATGAACTCTTGTTGCCTCATGGGATCCAGTAGGTAATCTTAATGCTTTGTTTTTACATCCCTACAGGGCATTTCATGTTCATTTTGAAGAACAGCAGCAGCTTGTTTCAAACTGCTAAACTTCAGAGCCCAACGTTCAGCCAGACAGGGCCCGGGTGCATGCTGTCATTCTGGTAACTATTATATGATGGTAAATTATCCTAGCAGGATGATGGCTGCAGGCATATCCCTGCACTTGCTAGCTATCCAAGTTTTACTCATGGTTACACTTTATAGTGACCACTGCATTAAATTAAAATCATTTTAACTTCAGAGGATATTATCAGCACTGGTTATTTTATTTCTTAGGATGAAAGGAGGGCTTCCCTTCTACCACTGGAGTTTAATTTAATTAGGAGTCTTCCTGTGTTTTGCAAAAGGTTCCAGGGTTGTGGGAGCCTCCATTCAGTGTGCATCTCAGCAGATCAGTTCTTGCAAATGGGCAGCTACAGTTACTGAGGGAAAGAAATATATCCATTACCATGATTCATAGTAATTTGTGTAAATGGAAGTTCAAGGTTGTATAAAGTTCAACTGTTTAGTCTATCCTATAATATTTTCATTTCTTGTGTTGATTTTCTTTCAGGTTTTATAACTATGGACTGTCTGTGGGGGCAGCTGAGTTGCAGCTACATCTAGAAAATTCCAGGGATGCCACAGCCCTCTGGAGAGTGCTATATAACCAAGGCAACCAGTGGTCAGAGGCGACTGTCCAGCTTGGACGTCTCACTCAGCCCTTCTACCTGTCACTAGAGAAAGTCAGTCTGGCAGTTTATAGTGGGGTCTCTGCTGTTGATGACATCCGTTTTGAAAATTGTGCTCTTCCTCCTCCTGTTGAGAGTTGTGAAGAGCCAGATCACTTCTGGTGTAGACAGACAAAGGCTTGCGTGGGAAGGCATCAACTCTGTGACCTGGTTGATGATTGTGGAGATCGCACAGATGAGATTGACTGTGGTAAGTTGTTTGGGGTTGACTTTTTTCCCCAGGGGAAGGGCACTACGTTTTTTCTCTCACATAGTTTGGAAGTATTGGTCTTAATTAGTTCACTACTTTTTAGGCAATTAGCCAGTGACTCAAATATAATTGAAAATTTGATGAATACTGTATGGTCAATTAATTAAATTAACCAAACATATTAGTCCTTTTTTTTTTTTGTTGTTTTTTTTTTTTTTTTTTTGGTTTTTCGAGACAGGGTTTCTCTGTGTAGCTTTGCTCCTTTCCTGGAACTCACTTGGTAGCCCAGGCTGGCCTCGAACTCACAGAGATCCACCTGCCTCTGCCTCCCCAGTGCTGGGATTAAAGGTGTGCGCCACCACCGCCCGGCTAGTCCTTTTCATTATTAAAGATTTTCAGTTTATTTTTATTTGTGTTTCTATGTTATGTATGCAAATGATTATGCATGCCATAGCGTATGTGTGTTGGTCAGAGCACAACTTTCATGCATGAGTTATCTCCTTCCACCATGTGGGTGCTGGGGATCAGATTCAAGTTGTCAGGCATCGTGGCAAATGCTTTTACTGGCTGAGCTGTCTGGACAGCCCCTTGCCATTCTTCAATAGATAGGTTTACTAACTAGCTCCTAGAGATACATTGGTAAAAATGAGTATAGAATTCTTGCCTTCATGTGCTTCACAGTCTAACTGGAGAGATAGATGTTCAACTATTCATTAATGAAATGTATGATAGCGATTCTAACAGGAACTGTGAAGAAAGATATGGTGTGGCTTTATAGAATAATAAAATTTGATTTTCTGCAGGTGATGATTTAGCCAAGATCTGAAATGTGGCAAGAGAAGCTTATGTCCAAAAGCCAAGAAGTCACAGACAGATGCAATTTAGAATGTGTAAAGGGAGCACAAATCAGGGGTGGGATGTTGGGGAGGCCGAGGGCGGACATCTTTGATGTGATCCACACTGAAGAAGCAGTCTTTATTTCAAAGATTTTTAGGGTGGTGAGAGCACTGAAATTTGACATATGTAAATGTCACCGTGGGTGTGATATAACTAGTGGACTCAAGAACAGATTTAGGGGATCGTTAGGGAGCATTGCAGCAGCCCATTGGAGAACCACTGACTGTGAGGCTTGAGCCAGGGAGGAAGTCTAGAGGAAGGACCTGTGTGGGGTTCTTTTGTTTGTTTGTTTGTTTGTTTATTCAGGAGCAGAGAGTTAAAAGCCAAGGCTCAGATTTGTTTTTCTGCTTTCAAACTGCAAAAAGTTTATGGTATCTTGTGATGGTCTGGCCCCCAGTTTGCTGAACCTGGTTTCCACAGATCCTGTGTTTGCATCTGTGAATGAAGTAGCCACCAACAGTATTATTTTGTTTATGAATGTCTGTTACAAAAATGTTTCAGTCATTCTTGGTCTTGTATCTTGTCTCAAGATAATTTATAAATTTCAAGCTGATGTGTTTCATAAATTAGAAAACTCATTAGAAACCAAAGTGAAACTACGGAATGCTCAGTACCAGCATATGAAACATTCAGATAGGGATTTCTGTATAAGTTACTGTGGAAAGCTTTCTGTGCATATGATCTTTGATATCCATGTTCATAAAAATGTATTAAAGTCCAAATTAACATTTAGCTCATGGAATTTACACAACGCTTATTTGAGTGGATAGAGTTAACATTGATTTTGACAGTGGTAATCATATGATATATAACTTGTTTTAAAATCTAATTTAGTCTTCTGCACATTTTGAAAGGTTTTTTTTTAGCTTTCTAAAATTCTCTAAATTGTTCTTCAAACATCCTGATATTAGTAGAATTAAGCATGGTGTATTATAGTACAAATAAATGTAATCATATATCAATTAATTCTTGCTTATTCGATGATGCAGAGAAATAATAGTGGTATCCATTGGGACATTACCTTACACATCCCAACATTTAAATTGTGTTTCCTGCAGGGTGCTTGGAGATGTGGTCCTCCACTGAAGGGTGGAGCTCCCCATGCTCTCCTTTGGAATGGAGATTGACAAGTGTAAAAACTTGTTGGCTTTAGTGTCAGTTTTATGTTAAAAACTCAGCAATTTGACATCCCCCTTCTGCTTCCCAGCTAAAGACTGGGGAGTACCTGGAATGTCCCCAGTTCACATCACAGCTGGCTTGATTAGTCACGATTGAGGAGCCACCAGATGAAAACCCGTCTTTCTGCTGACATCTGCTCACTGGCTCCCTTCATTAGGTCTGAGCTTCTCTTCAGGGCTGTCTGTTCAGATGACTGGTTCTCACCCAGGTGCTCTGATTCACCTGCACTTCTATTTACTGTTCAGGGTGCTTGCTCACCTTTGGCACCAAGAGCCATCACTAAGATGAATAGTTAAATGACAGCTGACATTTATATTTTAAATATTAACATATAAATGGAGCTAAAATGTGAACTACCTGTAAACTCTAAATCTCATCTCCTCAGCCCAGTTTTCCCAAATGTGTATTTTTATCTCATTATTTTCCCAAAGCAAATATCTGGCGTCAATAAAATCTTCATGTTTTGAAAAATGAGCATGCTCCAATACTACCCTAAAAAATAGAGTATTTGATTGATGAGGTCCTAGTCAATTATTTTTAAGTTTGACTGAATGATTTCAGAAGTTTAAAAGCCCAAGCTCCCTTTGTGTAATGTAATAGGAATATTAATTAGTGCAGTTACTATGGAAATCAGTGGAGATTTGTCAACATACCCCCAAAGTGAGCTACCACATGATTCAGCTATACTGCTACTGGGCATATACCTGAGGGAGTCCAAGATAGTAGATAATGGACATTTCTGTATATCTGGCTATGTTTATTCATGAGAATCAACTTAGGGGATCAGCCTTAATGCTCTTCAGTGGAATAAACAGGTGCATTAAATCCTATGCACATAGCCAATGGTGTATAGTTCAGGCACAAAGAGGAACAAAATCCATGCCGTATGCAGGAAAAGTGATAGAATGAGAGGTCATCATGTTGAGTGAACTAAGCTAGACAGCATGACAAATATGTCATCCTTTCTGTTGTGTATGAAATCTAATGGTAAATAGATGACATGGTTTAGAGAGATGGCACAGTGGTTAAGAGCACTTACTGTTCTTACACAGGACCTGGGTTCAATTCCCTGCATGACAACTCATAGCTATTTGTAACTCCAGTTACAGAGGATTCAATACTTTTTCTAATCTGCACAGGCTACTGCATGAATGTGATTCATATATGTACACTTAGGCCTACAATACACGTAAGCCAATATTAAAAATAAATAATGGCATGTAATGGGGATTATTAGAAAAGAAAAAGAAAATCAGGGAGAGGGCAAAGCTCTTCGATTTCTGTGGTAAGGCACCATGACCAAGGCAACTTATATGAGAAATAGTTTATTGTGGGCTTTCAGTTTCAGATCAGAGTTCATGACCATCATGGTAGGGAGCATGGGAACAGACAGGTAGTCATGGCATCAGAGTAGTATCTGAGAGCTTGCATATTTACCTACAAGAAGGAGGTTGAGCAAGCTAACTGGGATGGCATGAGTCTTTTGAAACCTCAAAGTCTTCCACACCTCCAGTGACATACCTGTTCCAATAAGGCCATATATCCTAATCCTTCTCAAAGAGTTCCATCAACTAGGGACTAAGAATTCAAATATATGAGCCTATATTCTCATTCTCATTGAAACCACCACATTCCACTCCATAACCCCCACAGGCTTGTGGTCATATTATAATATAGAATATATTTAGTCCAACTTCAAAAGTCCTTATAGTCTTTCACAGACCCAATGCAATTTAAAATCCAAAGTCTCTTCTGAGACTCAAGGCACTCTTTTAATTGTAACTAACCCCCTTTAAAAATCAAAAAACAAATTACATACCTCTAACCTACAATGTTCCAGAATACACATTACCATTTTAAAAGCAAGGAATAGGGTCATAATGAGGATATACTGGATCAAAGCAAGAATGAAACCCAGCAGGACAAACTCCAAATCCTGTAGTTCTATATCTGATGTCAGAGGGCTTAGATGGCTCTGCAATTCCACCTTTGTGACTATAACACACTTCTCTCTCTTGGGCTAGTTCTACTCTTCATCTGCAACTCTCCTGGGCTGACATTTTCTGGCTCTGGCACCTCTTACATCTTGGGGTCTTGAACCCAATCCAGGCTTCACTTTCACAGCTTTAGTCTCCAGGCCTCTGTTCAGGGACTCCCCTCCCCTATGCCTGGCCTCAGAAGCTTTCTTTAACTGCAGAGGAAGATTCCATAACACGTTTACTCCTATATCTTTCATAACTATAAAGCCAGAACTACATGGCTAAGGCTGCCAAATTGGGCTGCTGGCTTGGGATTCAACCTGACCCTATCCCTGAATTACATTTGCATAAGATTTCCTGTAGAACAGGCCCATAGGATCAATGAAGTTAGCTCAGACTAGTTGCCAAGGCATGCATATAATGTACTCCTTAAGAGCCAACCTGGAGTCTGCCTAAAGGCCTAGCAACAGTCGCTGTCAGAGTTCCTAGTTGATGTCAGAGTTCCTGATCATGCCCAGCCAATGAGGGATGACCACCCAGATTGGGTGCTGGGAGTAGGGTATATAAGGTCTTCCCTGTTATTGAATAAAGGAGTTCATTATTTGCCTTCAACGGACTCCCGGTGTCTGTGTTGTTGACACCGACACTGCGCCTTCTCACCCCCTACCCCAAGGGAGTCATTAGGATCCAGGAACAAATTCCTTTGTTGCATAAATTTTCCTTTTTATGAGTTGGAAGGTTGGCTGTGTGGGGTTTTGTCCCCATTCCCTTTATTCCCTTTCATATATGGCTTCATTATCTATTTCAGCATAGGCCTTGGCTCCAACATTATATTTTCTTAGGCTCCTTTTCTCCTCAAAATGTATATTTTGTATTTCTTTTTGCCTTGCTTGCTCCTTTTTACTATAGATATGCATAAGCATGATTATTAATAACCACAAGGTAGAGTCAATATAGGTTAAAATCTTGTCTTAAAATCTCAGCCAACAAAATTAATCTCAAATTCTTCAATTTAGCTTCAGGCAGATTCTTAGGACAAGAGCAAAAAGCAGACCCATTGTTTACAAAATATCACAAGAATGATCTCTAGCTCAGTTGCTAATATTTTTCCCCTATGAAACCTCTTGAGTTGGGTCACCATATTATCTTCTAAGCTCTTACTGAGATGGCCCATTAATCTATGTTTACAGTGTTTAACAACTTTCCTACTCTAACGTCCCCAAATCTTCCACATTCCTCCAAAACCCAGCATGGTCAGATCTGTCACAGCAATAGCCTATTCCCTGGTACCAACTTCTGCCTTAGCTGCTTTTCCATTGCTTTGATAAGACACCATGACCAAGCAACTTATAGAAGAAGGAGTTTATTGAGGACTTACTTTTAAGAGCATGAGAGTTTATTACCATATAGGAAAGATGATATATGATAAGGGGAAATATTAATGAGGAAGAACTGTAAGCCATTATAATTGGGACTGAGATGAAACAGTTTAGATTATGGGAATATGGGAATGTACCAAGTTGTTTTACACAGAGAAAGAAACGATACTGTTGCCATTGGGGGATCATGATTTGAGCCTGACTGAGTAGGGACATTTGGAGCTTGTGAGAAGAGATGAAAAATATTCTCTTAGAGTGAGATTTGGGAATCCCTCATCAGAACCCTCTTGAATACCTGGAAATGTGTGGGTTTTGTCTGATATACTGGAATTTATTTGAGACTTTTCATTTTGATGCAAGCAACTTTTCCATGATACCTATGTGATCCTTAAATATTTAGAATTGTTAGAGAATAACAACTCCTAGCTCTATTAATCACTGAGAGAGCTTATTAAAAAAAAAATCCTGATGTAGTGAGTGGGCTGATGGCTCAGAGGGGAGAGCGCTTACCTGAGAACCTGAGTTCAAATCCCAGAACCTACATTAAAAGCCATCAGTAACCATAGCAGTGAGATTGAGGTTGGGGGAGCAGAGATGGAACTCCTTAGTCAATCAGTATAGCTTATCAGTGAGTGCCAGAAGGAGTTGAAGAGATGGCTCAGAAGTTGAGTGCTTGCTGTATATGCATGAGAATAGGAGTTTGGATCCCAGCCCTACATAACAATCCTGATGCTGGTGTAATCCCCTGCATATCAATAACCCCAGCATAGAAAGAGTCAGAGAAAGGAGAATCACTGGGGCTTATTAGCTGCCAGCCTAGCCTACAGCAATAAGCCCACAGGTTTCATGTTCAGCCAGAAAGACTCCACCTTAAAAGATCGAGGCAAGGAATAACAGAGGGAGACACTGATGCCTTCCTCTGCCTTCCACATCCACATGAGGGATGAGTACCTTCATGCAAACATGTGAACACTGAGTGCACACATATGCAACACATGCGCGCGCACGCACGCGAGCACACACACACACACCACAATAATTAGGTGGAGGTTGATAAAATAGTGGATATCTGACAGCTGTCTCTGGCCTCCACACTCACACATGTACCCTCATGATGCATACAAAACAGGAACACATACAAGCATATACACTAAACACAAGTGCACATACCAAAGTCAATATAAGTTTGAAATGCACCCAGTCAAAAATGTGTTACAATGAAACAGCCATGATCACTTGCCTGAGGTTATGGTAATAGTTGCAGTGGGGATTAAACCTAGGTCCTTGTGCATGCTAGACCAGCGCTCTACCTCTAAGCTATATCACAAGCCCAGGGTTATATTATCAGAAATGAAGATGAATGAACATTAAAAATATTTAAAAGATAATGGTCTAAACATTTCATCTTCATGCCATGAAATATTATTTGATATCTAGGATTTACTCTTTTCATAACTGTGTTTTGTGTCACATTTAAAAACTATTACAGCTTTCCTTTTATGATCCAAGTATCAATGTGTGTTCTTAATCCCTCTTTTTTCCCTTACACTTCTTTGATATTGTTTAATGCCATTTTCAGCACCTGAACTCCAGTGTGACTTTGAAAATGGAATCTGTAACTGGGAACAAAGTTTGGAAGATGATTTCAATTGGACCAGGAACCAGGGTCCTACTTCAACACTGAACACAGGCCCTATGAAGGATAACACACTGGGCACAGCCAAAGGCCACTACCTTTACATAGAAACATCAGGGCCACAGATTTTTCAAGACAAAGCTATTTTACTCAGCCCGATCCTAAATGCCACTGAAGCAAATAACTGCACCTTCCGCCTATACTACCACATGTTTGGAAAGAATATTTATCAGCTGGCTGTCTACCAGAGAATCTGGAGCAATTCCAGGGGACAGCTGCTGTGGCAGATATTTGGGGATCAAGGCAACAGATGGATAAGGAAACACCTCAGCATTTCCAGCAGACAGCCCTTTCAGGTAGGATAATGGGTTTCATAATATATATTTGAAATGCTTCCTACTGTCTAAGCAATGTGAAATATCACCATATTCTTGATTTAAAAGCTGGTGGAATTGGATCAAAGATACTTTGAAACACATTCATCATTTACTGGAGGGTGTGCTAAGGCTCTTTGAGTTGCTTTGCTCCAGGAATTCCTCAGTAATGTATATTTAACATCTCCTCAGATGAGTGCTTGACACGGGAAACAGCTGCAGGTCCCCCCAATGTTAAGTGCTTGTTCTACTGAAATTAAAACATCAGAAGAAAGAAGAGTTTGGCATAATCTGTGAGTTCTGCAGACTGCAAACTCATAAATACATGCTTTTGAATACATCATTTGACATTTTAACTTTTTATAGGTGAGCAGCTGAAATCCAGGCAGAGTGTACTCTCTATTTTTACGTTTTATTTATTTTTAACTGGAATGCATGCATTGCACATAGGTCTGGGCTTCATACAGGCAGTTTATTTTAAGTATGTCATATATTTGACCATATTCACGCCTTGTACCCTGTTGTTTCTCCTCCTTAATATTTAGTTTATCTTATGTATATAAAATCTGGAATTCATAAATGTGAGAATGCATGCAATATTTGGCTTTTTCAGTCTGGCTTATTTCAATTAATATAATTATCGCTAGTTGCATCAGTTTTCCTATGAATGACAATTTATTTTTTTTGTAGGACTGAAGAAAGTTGCATTATGTATATGCCATGTTTTTTGTTCATCCTGTTAATTAACTGACACCTAAATTGATGCCATTACTTGGCTATCATGAATTGTACTATAGTAAACATGGATGAGCAGGTACCTCTATTGTATGTTGACTTACAGTCCTTTGGTTACCAGTCCTGTGGTTGTTCATTTGTGTCCTGTGATCTCTTGGTCCAGGAGTAGGACAGCTGGGATGGAATAGCCGTAAAGAAACTGGATAACAAATGTGAGGATGTGGGAAAAGGGAATTCTGATACACTGCTGGTTAAAAAGTCATTTCATCTAGCCACTCTGGAAATCAGCATGGAGGAGCCTACAGAACTCTAATCTGAAACTGTACTGGAAATGGTACATGCTTTATTAAATAACACATGGCTTCTCTCAGGAAGAACTCAAGTTTGACTCCACATTGCCTTATTCCTGGTGGAATGGTTTTTTAATTCCAAGTCTGACATGTCTTCAAAAAGTCAAACTAGCAAGTTCCAATGCACATGTGTCTTTTACAAATTTGTAGAAGACTTTTTATAAGTTTTACATTAGCTTTTCTTATCAATTCCCTGAAGTTAAATCAGAGGATCCCCTTTTTGGCAGTTCTGTAGATGTAAGGGAGAACGTTCTGAGAAATTGTCATCCTTTGCCCTTGGTATAAAAGCTTGTAAGTAGCAGAAACAGGACTTAGACCAGCTAGGGCTTGTAAATGGTTGCCGTTCCTCATCTCACCATACTTCATGAAGCCTGTAGCATGTAGGGGCTTTCGTATTCCTTCCTTCTCCTGCTTGTCAGAGATCCATACATAAAGTACTGTAAGAAACATCATATCCATCCATGACTCAAAGCTCTGTTTTTATTTTTTCATGTACCTAAATCATGTTAACTATTTCATAGACACAAACATAGCTCCAGAGCAGCTAACAATCACAGATGCACATTGACTATGACTTTGGTGGTAAAGAGCATGTGGGGATTAGTAATTTGTCCAGAGACATACAAAGTGAAAGAATGAGATCTAATCTGCCATGGGTAGGGTGATATATTTCTGTTCTTGCCACAAAGGCATGGTAGAATGCAGTCATCGATATTAGATAATCAATTCTTAATGTCTATCTAGGTCATTCGTAATTTAGACCAAATTCTTATTCAAAGCATTAACTCTTCTTGGGAAGGTTACTTAATACTTGGTTTCCATGAGAAAACAACTTCATAGGAAGGCAGCTTCTAGGTGAACATGGAACTTACTAAAGCACCCTTCATTATGAATCCAAACATGAAAGTTGAGTATTGAAATTCACTGCAGATCACATAGAAAGAATTCTCCTTGATTTCAACCAGCCTATCATCTAATAAAAGAATTTCTAAATGAAAAGTTCTTTTAGACTTTTATTTTTAATGAAATACACCCAAGAAATGATAAAAAGTGCATTATTTTGCATGATGTATTGATAGGTCAAGGTAGCCAAAGTGGAATCCAATTTAATCAAGAGGGAATTTTTCTCCATTGCACAGCAGCTAGTCCTAGTTTCTCTTCTGAGAAACAGTGGAAGAATCAATGCTTTCATTAACTGTAATATCATAAGGAAAATTACTTAACTTGGTTCCCAGCAGATGGCAGGTTCTCATGAAGTATTTGCTTAAAAGAAAATTTCACAGACATTTCGAGATCACTCACTTGAAATGAAACAATTAGGATAGAACTGGACTGTAGGTATGGGAATTCTTGTTTTGTTTGCCTGTGTCGGTTGGAATAAACAGAGTGCTATGTGTAGCATGGCCAGTGAGGACTCTACAGTTCTTTACAGGTAATTTATTGAAATTTTCATTTGAATTTTATTATGAGTAATTGCCACATAATTGACCATATATGTTGGACATTCCAGTCAATATAACAATCAAGATAATGAACATATACCTCATGTCTCAGAATTGCCTCCTGCTCTTATATGAAACATCTTTCAGATCTCTTTTAGCATCTACCAACCATCAACTGCTTTCTGTGAATCTTAAATTTGTATATAAAGGGAATCAGAGTGCATGAAATCTTCAATTGCCTGGCTCATTCTGTATAATTATTTTAAGATTTATTTTTGCATTGGCATGTATCAATAATTCATTTGGATGAAGCACAATGTATGCATTAAATTGCTGATTGCAGGATGAACTATTATAAATAAATCTTATTTGAGCCGATGTGTACATGTGTTTATATAAACAATGAGTCATTTCCACAGGTAAATAACCTGGAGATGACTGGCTGATTTATCTGCATTTGAGAGATGTATGCTTATCATTTTAGGAAACTTACTTGCTTTAAAGTTCACGAATTTTCATTCCTATCAAAAACATATGGGTGTTCCAGGTCTAAGCCAATGCCTATTACGTTATTAATCTTTTAAATTTAGCTCTTTTGAAGACATAGGAGCATCTAATTTTAGTTTTAACTGGCATTGCTGTTGCACTATGTTGAACACATTTTCATGAGATTAGTTGCCTAGTGAATATGTGTTTAGGATGTATTTTACAATCCTTTGTAAAATTTTGAAAATTGGGTTATTATTGAGATTTTATATATTAGAGATATGATTTACACTACAGGGTTTTTTTGTTTTTGTTTTTCAAGACAGAATTTCTCTGTGTAGTTTTGGTGCCTGTCCTGGATCTCATTCTGTAGACCAGGCTGGCCTCGAACTCGCAGAGAACCACCTGGCTCTGCCTCCCTGAGTGCTGGGATTAAAGGCGTGCAGCACCGCCACTTGGCGTTTACACTACAGTTTCATTACTCTAGTGCAGTGCCTGTAACTGAGATGTGTAGTAACTGTTTATTGGATGATTGTTTGATTGGATAATGAAGTTGTATTTAGTGAGTAGGATGTTAGAACTATTCTTTGTACATTAGATTGATTTTTATCCCCTCATATGTGAATAATTTATTAGCAATTTCAAATTGCCAAACTAATTACGTAGATCATGGCAACAGCTTTTATAAGAAGATGATTTAGCAACTCTGATAACTTTGAAAAATCTGGGGAGATAGCTGAGTATGCAAAGTGCTCACTGAGTTCAAATCTCCTGAAACTACTTAAAAGCCAGACACAGTAGTAAACATCAATATTCCCAATTCTATTATACTGAAATCAGAGGCAGGTACATGAGAATCCTCAAAGGTTTATGGGGCAGTTAACTAGGCTTATGCAGTGGTGAACAAGATTCCTTCCAAACAGGATGAAAGAGAAAAACCCAAGGCTATCCTCTGCCTCCACACATAAGCTGTAGCTCGAGTGCCCCCCCC
>CABHPH010152597.1:46411-56946 GCA_902168325.1 Peromyscus nudipes | reverse complement strand
ACCTCCTTTCTTTGTAAAACTCACCGAAATGTAATTATTATTATTTTTTTACACTAACCTTAGCCCCTCTCCCAACTGGGCTTGGTTTTCTTGTCATGTCAAGGGTGCCATACAACAGCAAGTTTGTTATTATTATTATTATTATTATTATTATTATTATTATTATTATGTCAAGGGTGCCATACAACAGCAAGTTTGTTATTATTATTATTATTATTATTATTTTAACGTTTTTCTTTCGGTTGGACTTGTTGAGTTTTTGTTTCTTTTTGAACTAGGGCCTCCTTGGCTGGTCTGGAACTTAAGTAGATCAGGAGTGGGCCTCAAACTTAGATCTGCCTGCTCCTGCCTCCTGTGCTGGTGTTACATGCACAAGAGACCTGTACAAAAACAAGCCTGTCAGGTACCCTCCTATTTTGTGCGAATGTTGTGGCTAAGTGTAGTAAAGTAAAGCACAGTTGACCTGAATCAATGAAATAATCATGTTATTTACCCAATATTATGTTAGCTTTTGAAAGTACTCACATGTTAACTAGTTAGTTTTGTATCCAAACACTTACTGTTTTTTTTACTGTGTATTTCTTACCTCTTTCCAAGTCTCTTCACCCACCCCTTTATCTGATTCTTTTTTTCTTCTACGTGTATGAATGGTTTGTCAGCTTGTTTGCCCATGCAGTGCCTTCTAAGAGTCCCTGATCCCCTGGGACTGGAATTATGAACAATTGTGAGCTGCCACATGGGTGCTGGGACTCGAACCTGGGTCTTCTGCAAGAGGACCCTGCTCTTAACCATTGAACTATCTCTCTAGCTTTCTTTATCAGAGTCTTATTTTAAAATTTAAAATTTTTTAAATGTATATGTGTGGGAGTAGGTGTGAGTTCAAGTCCCCCTGGAGACCAGAAAAGAGTGTTAGATCCCCTGGAGCCAAGTTACACATGGTTGTGAGTTGCCCAAACTGGTGCTAGGAATTGAACTCTGTCCTCTGGAAGAACAGCCTGTGTTCTTAACTACTGAGCCTTCTCCAGCCCTCCTCATCTGATTTTGTTTCCTCTTTCCTTTTCTTTCTTTTTTTTATTTATTTTATTATTTTTATTATTATTTTATTATTTATTTATTTTATTAATTTTTTTTATTTATTTTTCTTCAAAACAGGGTTTTTCTGTATAGCCCAGGCTGTCCTGGAACTCACTCTGTATCCCAGGCTGGCCTCCAACTCAGAGATCCCCCTACTTCTGCCTCCTGAGTGCTGGCATTAAAGGCATGCACCATCATGCCTGAATTTATCAGATTATTTTTTTATTTGTTTTTCAGGATTTCTCTGTGTATCCCTGGCTGTCCTGGAACTCACTCTGTAGACCAGGCTGGCCTCGAACTCCCAGAGATCTAGCTACCTACCTCTGCCTCCCAAGTGCTGGGATTAAAGGTGTGTGCCACCAGACTCAGCTCTCTTCAGATTCTTGATGGTCTTTCTTTGAGCTGTGTCAGGTGTGTGCTGGGTTCTGAGTGTGTACATCTGCTGCATTTGTTGGGAGCAGATTCATTATTGTACTGCTTGGGCTGCTAGAACAGAATAATTCAGACTAGTTGCTTAAAACAACAGAAACTTTCTTGTGGCTCTGAAGTCTGATAGTCCCAAATCAAGGTTCTGGAGTGGTTTCTAGAGAAGTTGATTTCTAGGGATGCCAGTTATCTTGCAGCTGGCCATGATCTCACATGACTTACGGCATAGTCCAGAGTGACGTCTCTTCCTCTTCTAGGAAACCATTCCTGTTGGATTAGAGGCCACCTAATTTAACCTTAATTGCTTCCCATAAGGCCCTAAGTCCAAATACAGTTACACTAGGGATTGGGGTTTGTCTTAGTTACTTCTCTATTGCCATAACAGAACACCACAATGAAAGCAACTTACCTAAGAGTTTATTGGAGCCTTACAGTTTCAGAGGATGAGTCCGTAACCATCATGACAGGGAACATGGCAGCAGGCAGGCATGATACTGGAGTAGTAGCTAAGAGTTTATATCCTTATTCAAAAGTAGAAGGCAGAGAGAGAGAACTGAGAAGGGCATGGGCTTTTGACCCCGCCACCCCCACCCCCAGTGACATACCTCTTCCAGCAAGGCCACATCTCCTGATCCTTCCCAAACAGTTTCACCAGCTAGGGACCAAGTGTTCAAATAATGAGCCAGCGGGGTCCATTCTCATTCAAACCACCATAAGGTTCCCGCATAGTACTTTGAGGTGAGGTGGGGGGTACCATTGTCCTTATGAAAGGTGCTGTGTTCTGCTACTGATAAGAATAAGGCAGTCCAGCTAGTCCAAAGAATTGCTAATTCCTCCCAGGATGGGATAGTAGAAAAGGTTCCAAGATGATGTTCCATTTTCTATTGTTATGTAGTAATGAATCATGTCAAAACTTAGCCACATTTCATAATCTTTTGTTATTCTAAGGATGGGGTTCAACTGAGCAGTTCTACCGTTTGGGGTCTGCTACAGCTATAGTAGGATGATGGCTGGGACTAGAGGTATTGTTAAGATTGATCAAGGCTGGACACCACAGGAGGTGTCTTCTAGCTGTTCAGATTCTCACAGCAGGGAGACTAGGCTAGGAGAATGTCTGAAGAGGATCAGGCAGATGGCTTCATGTCTCATTTAACTGTAGGATCAGATTTCCCAAAATCTGGTCTACCTGGTATTAAGGGAAGGCGGCATGGCTCACTCCTTGGTGGGAAGAATATCCAAATTACATAGTAACAAAACTGTGTGGATGGGACATCTTGTTGAGACCATCATAGAAAATATATTCCATGGTAGCTGGTATGATAGATCTAGAGGGACAGAAAGGTTTCTTCAGGTCAAGACAAGGGAACAGATACATCTAAACAAGAACTGAGTGTGGGAAAGTTAACAGTTTGGCAAAAGTCCATGGTAAAGAAATGAGGCAGCATCAGTTGTGGTGCTGCATGCCTGTAATTCCAGTCCTGGGAGCTGAGGTGGAACGATGGTGTGTTTGGGGCCGTCCTGGACTCCAGTAGCAAGACTTGAGAATGCGGAGAAGGAAATCTTGGAAGGTCTTTGAATTCAGAGTCAGTAGTGGAGAAGAGCAGTAAAGGTTTATAAACAGGCAGATGCCGCTAAAGCTCCTCGTTGGAAATATCCGATGGGAATGGAAAAGATAGATTTGTGAGCAACTGTTTTAACCTGTTCTAGCTGCTCAGCACCTGTTTGTAGCCAGCACAGACCCACGAACAACATTATTTCTTACCCAGAGATGTTTAAGTATGGTAAAGGTAGGGCATGGGGTGGGGGGAGCAAATGTACTAAAATTTCATTTTGGACTGGGGGTGGGTTGTAGTTTGACACATTGATTCATTTCTCACTCAAAACACACAGTTTATTGTGATCCATAAGGCAGGTTGTCTGGAGACCCTGACACTGGTAAAGAGGCCATTGTAGGGCTCCGGTGAAGAGAGGGAAGAACCCAAACCGTTGCTTGGCACTGATACTGGAGGGTGAGATTGGAGATGCTGGATAGCAGGGTAGATAGGCAGTTAAAGAAAGAAGGCCCTTCATACCAGGTGTAGCATTTTATGAAGCAGGTGGTTCTAAGTGTTAGATCATCACAAATGATAAGCCGTCTTAGAAATAATGGTTCCTCACAGTCACACACACACAGCCATCGGGTGTTGGAAGTGCAGTGTAAGGCTTGTCTTTTCCACTTCTGCTTTCATATTCAGGCCCCAGTGTTACCGTAGTAAGAGACAGAAAGGAGCAGCTGGTGAAGAAAGTTAAGCTAGACTTCAGAAGAAGAGAATGCATCTTCTTGTGGGATTTCAGATGAAGCGGCTTCTGAGAATGAGGCTGGGGTTAGGAGTTTGTTGAGGACTGGGGCTGCTTGCTTTTGAGATGTCAGTGCCTAAATGGAGCCCACCTTGACTTTCTAGAAATGTGACTCCCCTGCTCTGAACTGGACCTCACATTCACCCAAGTCTTTCTTTGCCCTGAGCTTTGCTCCCTCTAAACTCTCCACTCATGTGTCCTAAGACAAGGTTTGACCTTTGCTTGCCTGTGCCCCCTGTAAGGAACTCACTATCAGGAATCTAGCTTTAAATTAAGCTGCTCCCATCTGTGGCTTTTGGAATGTTAATCTCTACTCTAGCCTTTCTGGGCTGGAGCTGTGATGACTAATAACTGGTCTCATAGCCCTTTCTGACTTGGTGTTCTTTATCTGAAGATGCCTGTCCTGACATTGATGCCTCAGAAAGAGGCACCATCCAGGGCATAGCTCCCCGAGCCCTTGATTCTCTTCAGCTAGATATCCTGTGATTGTGATTAGTTCTTTTGATACCCAAGGCAGAGAATGTTAAAGCCAGAAGGAACTTGAAACATTTTACAGAGGAGTCAATGGCGGGAAGTGATAAGAAATACTGTCCTTACTTTTGAGGTGCTTCAGCTTAGGGGGAAGAACTCTGCTCCCACCTCTGACTCTGCTCAGAGACCAGGAAGCTAAGCTTGGACTTCCTTCTCTGACCCTCTTCAGATAGACACTTGGTGTCTTTGTCTTGTTGGCTCCCTGTTTTTGTTTTCTCCATATTATACAACTCTACATTTTGAAATCTGCCCTCCTGTCAAGTGAGCATAATTTGTTAGTTTCTTTGCCTTAATTTCCTCTGCAGAGTGAAGCTCAGGCAATGTGCATGTTGATGTTGAAGGATGCTATTAGTTCAGAGGAGAGTTTAACAGTAGTTCAGAGGAGAGTTTAACAGGCCAAAGGATGTGGCAAGTACACAGAGAGTAATTAGTTTGGTATCTGCCCAGAAGTAGATGATCAGTAACATTTTTCTGTTATTTTTAGGGATTTTTTGTTTGTTTTTGATGAGGGTTTTACACTGTAGACTTACCTAGGCTGTCCTGGAACTCATGGCAATCCTGTCTCAGCCTCCTAAATCCTGGAATTACAGGCCTGAGCCAGCATACCTGGTGGTTTTTATTCTGAAACAAGGTCTTACTAAGTTGGTGAGGCTTTATAATTTCGTACAACCAACCAGGTGATGCTGCACTGGTTTGTCAGCCCTTTGAAGTGCATGGACCACTTCTGTGAACACCTACCAAGTACTGAGCTGCTATAAGGCCACAGGCATGCCCAAGTCTTCCAAGCCATACTTAGTTCTGAGATGCAGCTTCAGCTCAGAGTATTTGATGGTTAGTGCATTCTGCCCAATGTCCTCTCTTGTCTTTGGAGGAAAGTGTCTGAAGCTGCCTTTTGACAATAATTTTTTTTGCACCTTAAAACATACATTAATTTATTAAATCTTTACTATAAGTTAACTTGTATTGTTGCCATTTTATAGGCAAGGAAACTGAGATTCAGAAATTAAAGTGACTTGCATCCAGACAGTGTGGCTCTACCTACCAGCATCTTTTCATAAAATGCATTTTTGTTACCATGATGTTGTTCTGAGTGCTGAGTACCTGTCTTCTCGGTTTGTAGCTGGCAGTAAAAGTTTGCCAGACTCTTAAGAAGAGTTCCAGTATGTATGTCCAGATAAAGTCATTCTTCAGATAGTGATGTTTGCTTCGTTGCCCTGGTGTCAGACCTGTGCCAGCTGTTTGCCGTACGAATGCAGTTCTCAAAGCTGGTCTCTCTAGTAACTAAATGCAGAGTTGCTGCCCCATGCTTCAACTTCCTTCATCTTCTCCATCCTTCCAGAGTCAATGCCTGTGTGGACGTGGTGATCTCTGGCGTGAAGCTTTTGCAGGCCCTTGGTCTCAGTCCTGGGAGCGGAAGAGATCATGCTGTTCTGCACTCAAGAAGTGATCTGGAGGAAGCCTTTGTCTACTTCATGGGAAAGGGAGCCGCTGCTGAGCGCTTCTTCAGTGATAAGGAAACCTTCTATGACATCGCCCAGACTGCATCCAAGTTCCCAGGAGCCCAGGTCTGCCCCACTCACTGGTGCTACAAGCTGTGTTAAGGGTGGGGGAAGAGCATTTTTACAACTCTTAGAAGCGGCTTTCTCTTTCAGTGTACACCAAGATGGTGAGCTAATGCTGTGGTGTTGCTCTTTTTGTAAAATTTTGTGTTGGGTCTGTCATTAATTCCGCTATTTTACTCAGATTTCTGTTCTGGGTCATCCAGAACACCCTTCTCCCTTTCTTGTTACCAGGCTAAAGGTTAGAAGCATGTCTGTTCCTAGTTTAGGTTATAATTTATTTTTTCCATTTGTATGTGTGTGTTTGTACATTTTATTTATTTTTTAAATAAATTTATTATTTATTTTACATCCTGGCCCAGGTTCTAGTCCCTCCCCGTCAGGTAATCTCAATATGGCTGAGTTCTTTCCAAGAAGGAGAAAAAAGAGCTAAACCCACAGAGGTCTCTATCTAAATCCCTACGGGGAGGGAGCTGGGCATGCCTTCACCTTTGTTTTCTTTGTGCAGATCAGGGTATTTCAAGAGTAGCTACTGACATTTTAGAGTAGCTAATGCTCTGGGAGAAGGGCTGTCCTATGTGTTCTAGAATTGTTAGTAGCCTCCCACTTCAGCCCACTGAGTGCAAAGCTCTAATTCCCCACTTGTGATAGCCAAAATATCTCAGACACGCTCCTGTGTTTCCTGTGGGGAAGAGGAGGGTGGCAAAATCATGCTGTTAGAAATCTGCTGGCCTAGATTGGTAGTTCTCAGGCTGGAGCATGTGTTAGAATCCCTGTGGGGAGGTAGCGAGCAGGTGGGGGGCTGTTAAAAGAAATTGCCACTGCTGTTCTGAGTTCCTGTTCAGTCTGCAGAAACCTAGAGTTTACTTTTTTAGTAAGCTTCTTGGTTGACACTATTGGGTTGAGAACCTTTTTGAGAGCCACTTGTTTATAGAGTAAAACATACTAGAGACAAAGAAACTCTAGTGTTCTCCCAGCTCACCTGTAATTATAAACAGAACTCTGGACGCTGCACGGTAGAAGCACAGCATGTGGTAGAAGAGTCAGTACTAGATTGAAGATACAACCTTGGCTCTTCCCATCTCACCGGCATGCCTGCCCTCAGCGCATTCTGGGGATGAGTTTCGGTTCGGATTTCTCTTGTCCCAGCACTCCTAGGCCCCAGGTATTCCTCCTATGTAGGTCCTTCCTTTTATGTAAAAGAAAGGTCTTACATGAGTATGAGTCTGGATTCTAGCTAAGGAAGTTGTTAATACATTTTTAATTGGTGCCAATCCCAGGCAAACCTTGGTGACTGGTTTGATTATGATGCCTTTGAGATTTAAATTTCTTTTGTCTTTTAAAGTGGCCATCTTGAGCATTAGAAATGAGCTAGGCATTAGCCAGCCAAATTTCTAAAGGAGACAGGAAGTTGTCATGTCCATCTTGACAGCTAAGCTCAGCAGCAGAAGTCCTCTCTCAGAAGAGGATCTTAGTGGTGGTGTGCTAAGTCTCCATTCACTAGTCCTGATGATGCTGGTGTGTAAACCAGCTGACTTAATGTCCTCTTCTGCTTTGATGGGGGAGGCGGGGCGAGCAGGAATCCTACAGGAACTTAATTTTGCTTTTCCATGGTCCAAACTATTCCTAAACATTATAAAAGTGTCTTGCTTACTTTCTACTAATGCCTCAAATTGGTGCCTTTTCAAATTACCATCAGCTGTAAGGTTGGTGGCCTAACAATCAACAGATAAGCCATCCTATGGAAACTCTGGGTCTGTTTTGTAGACATCTTAACGTTTTCCAAGCATTAAGTGAATTCTTCTATCCATTGTAGTTAAGTAAAACATTAAATCTGACATGTAGACCAAATATGAGCTACATATCACAGACAGTTCTACATTTTACATAGAAAGCTATCCCTGCCAGGTGGTGGTGGTGGTGGTGGTGGTGGTGGTGGTGGTGGTGGTGGTGGTGGTGGTGGTGGTGGTGGTGGTGGTGGTGGTGGTGCGCACGCCTTTAATCCCAGCACTCGGGAGGCAGAGGCAGGCAGATCTCTGTGAGTTTGAGGCCAGCCTGGTCTACAGAGCATGATCCAGGAAAGGCACCAAAGCTACAGAGAAACTCTGTCTCGAAAAACCAGAAAAAAAAAAAAACAAAAAGAAAGCTGTCCCTGTCCTGCCCAAACATGGATGGATTGACCTAAAGTGTGGGGTGAGAGTGGCGGCCAGCATCTAGAGTCATTTGTTTCCTCTCTGCCTCTGCATGGGTTGAGGACAAAGAAGGTGGAGTGTTGCTCAGGGAGAACTTCTCAAGTTCTTAGCCTTAAGAATAGAGCAGTGACTGTACTGGCTGTCATTTGGGTTTCCAAGGCACCCGGATCCATGCTTAGCAACATGGAGTACCGGCTGGAATTGTCTGCTTTCTAGGTGAGAGCTGCAGTGTAGAGGGAACAGGAGTTGTCTATGTGAGGGACTTTACCAGTGAGGGTTTACTACCAGAGTGGCCACTGTAGTTCCCAACACATCAGTGTGCTGCTTCCACCCTCTCTCCCAACTTAGCAGTGGACACTTACTTAGCCCGTATCCTGAGAAGGTGATCCCCGCCCTGAAGGAGCTAGTTGTGTTCCAGATGTCTATCACCTAAGAGTTGGAGCTATATTAGGGGCTATTCAAGTTAGGTGGTAAGATATCTCTAACCCTGTCTAGGGATGACCATTTGGGAGGCTGAGATGTCAGTGAGGAAAGGGGAGCAGAGACAATGTCATATGTTGTTGGAAAGGATTCAGGGCCATACCTAATATAGAAGGGCAGGGTGTCCTAGCCAAAGGCCAGGGACCCAGAGGAAGGCTGACTTGGAGAGAGCTACCTTTCACCCTTACAAGATAGGGGTAGAAGAGAGATCATGAACTGAAATCAAGAAAGGCTCTGTACATCCCACTTAAGCCCTCATGAACAGTGTCAATGTCAACATTCCTCAGTGATGCTGTTCCTAGTCAGACCTGTGTCCATTTCCCACAGTATCACTTTTGTTCTTTATTACACTTCCCTCTTTGCTGGCATTTCCTCCTTCAGATCTTTCCTTGTAGCAAATCTCACGTGGGTTTGACACTGGGAAACAGGCAGCACAGCTACTATATTCTTTGCTGTCTATCCCTAAAGCGAGTAACAGATGTATAGAATACAAAGAGATGGTGTGATTAATTATTCATAATGTACATCTGTCCTTGATGGGGTAATTTGTAAACTGAAAAGTCTAGGAGCAAAGTTTGTATTTATGCAGTTACACTTATAGAAGCTGAAATTTAAGCTGTGTTGTTGGAGAAACTAGTGTTATTTAATCAAATGGTCCTAACTGGAATTTATGCATGCATAATGGAACCAAGCAAAACAAAGCTTACCTGTATTATGGACATTGAATTAGGTAAAATACAAGATACTTTTTAAAGTTACATTTTAAACTAAGCATGTTGGTTCATGCCTGTAATCTCAGCACTTTGATGGACTGATATAGGAAGATTGCTATGAGCTCAAAGCTACCCTAAGCTACATAGCAAAACATTGTGTTACCCACTTCTCCACCCCCAAACGCCTCACAAAAAAAGTTACATTTTAGAGCCCAGTGTGATGATGCATACTCCTAATCCCAGCACTCAAGAGGCAGAGGAAAAAACAAATGACAGAAAAAAAAAATGCCCCGCTACATTTTAGGACTGAGGATGCAGCTGAAAGCATTTGCCTAGCATTCACAGGCCCTAGGCTTCAACACTGAGAAAAGAATATGTTCGTGTATTGAGCACTATTTAGGAGAATGACATAGTCATATGCTCCTTTAAGGAGTAATAGCATGTGGGAAAAGGTGCAGTCATACTTCTGTGTTTTCTTTTGTCTGTTTTAGCTGCCTAGAAGCTCAGGGCCAAATTTGATCTAGTTCAAACAACTGTAACACAAATTCTAATAGGTCTTTTTAATAAAAACCCCAGAGCCAGATATTGGGGTAAATGCTGGAAGATCAGAGAGACAGAGGAACAGTCCATTGCCATGTCGCACCTCTAGGACTCCCCAGCCTAAAAAGACTCTCTAGCTGAAAGGGCCTCAGCCGAAAGGTGCTTCCTCAGCCAAAAGCACCTCCAGCCGAAAAGCCTTTAGTTCCTGTCTCCTCACTCCTTAATATACCTTTCTCCACCCAGCTATATCACTTCCTTCTTAGTGCTGGGATTAAAGACATGTGTGCTTCCCAAGCAAAGGCATGAGATCTCGAGTGCTGGGATTAAAGGTATGTGCCACCACTGCCTGGCTTTGTATCTCTCTTAGACAGAGTCAATTTCATGTAATCCAGGATGGCTTTGAACTCACAGAGATCCAGACGGATCTCTGCCTCTCGAGTGGCTAATTTTTGCCACAAAGAAAGTAAACTCCATATGAAGTTTTCTTCAGTGCCCATCATCTTCTCTGAAGTAGGTTGGTGCTGCCAGGAGCAGACAGGTCTCATAGTCATAAAAAAAAAAAAAAAGAAAGAAAGAAAGAGAGAGAAAGAAAGAAAGGAAGGAAGAAAGGAAGAAAGAAAGAAGAAAGGAAAAATCTCTGTTATTAAAATATTTTTTTTTTTTTTGGTTTTTTTGAGACAGGG
>CABHPH010152597.1:19399-40073 GCA_902168325.1 Peromyscus nudipes | reverse complement strand
TTTTGGTATTTATTATACCTTCCTAAATGTTTGTAGAATTCACCGTGTCCTGGGCCTAAGGTTTTCAACATGGGAAGGTTTTAGCATGGGAAATCTCTGATTTCTTAAGATGTGCCCTTTAATAACCCATTGGTGGACTAGAGGTATGTTGATTGGTTCCTGAATACTTGAGGGTTTTCTGCATGTCTTTCTCTCACTAACGTGAGTTTTAATCCCATTCTGTTGGCCTTCCTGGTGACAAACCCAGCAGGAAAAATCTTTCTCCATCCTGCTACTTATCGCTACTGTTGGGTAAGCTAGGTTTTTGTTTTTTGTTTTTTTTTTTTATACAGGGTTCTTTAGTGAGTGGCCACTGGAAGAATGCAAAGGACTATGAAATGTTCTTTTCTGGGCTGTTCTGTCTGTCTCAAAGATCTTTAGAACAAGTAGAGATATCCATGCCCTCTGCCACTTCCTGTCTTATTCTATTTCCTCTTCAACCAAGCTTTGAACATCATCTACTGTTGACTCTGGTAATGATGCTCAATTCTCAAAGCTGCACTGAGCCAGTCAGAGTCACCACTGCATGTTCTCCAGCCTTTGCTCAGTTACTGTGGTACATGTATCTTTTTCCATCCTGTGCTTATAGCCTGTTTGCATATTCATAATTAATGTGTGTTTCTTGTAGACAGTGTATAGTGGGACTTGCTTATTTATCCAGGTCATAATCTCTACCTTTAGGTAGGTGTGGTGGTATGAAGGAAATGGCCCCCATAGGCTCATGTATGCAAATGCTTAGTCACCAGGAAGTGGAACTGTTCGGGAAGGATTAGGAGGTGCGGCCTTGTTGGAACAATTGTGGTCTTGTTGGAGGAAGTGTGTTACTGGGAGTCAGCTTTGAAGTTTCAAAAGCCCATCAGGCCCAGTCTCTCTGCCTGCTGCCTGCAGATCAGGATATAAAGCTCTCAGCTCTACATGCTCTAGCACTATGCCTGTCTGCTTTCTGCCATGATGATGATGAACTAACTCTAAAACTGTAAGCAAGCCACCAGTTAAGTACTTTATCAGAGTTGCCTTGGTCTTGGTGTCTCCTCAAAGCAGTGGAACAGTGACTAAGACAGTGAGGTATTAAATCATCTGCATTCAATGTTGATCTTCTTTGACTTGTTGGTTATGATTTTTGGTTTCGATACTTCAGTGCTTGCTTTAAGGTTTATATTGAACAACCTTTTTTTTAAAATATGTATAGGTGCTTTGCTTGCATGCATGTCTGTACGTCACATATGTGCAGTGCCTATGGAAGCCTTACATTGAAAATCTTTACCACATTATGTGAACCTTTCCCAGGGAAACGAACAAGTACTTCTTCACCCCAAATAGGGCTCCAACAGCAGACCAAAGTAAGGCATCCACTCAAATCTAACTTACAGAATCAGTGAGTTTCATTAGTCTTGCTTTTAAGGGTGTGGTTGAGGCATTATTTATAGGAACATGGAGCTGATACACCACCGAGGAAACACTCGGGTGAAACACACACACACACACACACACACACACACACACACACATATCTCTGTCTCCTAGTAAACTGCCTCTTGGAGACAGAACAGAACCTTGTGCGTTTGCAGCCTAATGAGTCTCTCTTCCCCAATAAAGGCTTTAATAGGCTTAATGTTTGTATAGGTGATCACAGCTACTGAAAGTTCAAGAGAACAATGACAGTGTCATCCCTGGAAAACAGCATTTCACAATTTATTACAGCCCTGTGTTGTTAGAAACAATTAGGAACAAACAAACCAATGACAGGTTCCTGGAAAGGAGCCGAAACAAGATCACCTTCAGAAGACCTTTATAGGAGATGGGCCGGAAGTAGAGAGCAGCCACCTTAGGAGAGATAGCTGTCATGCACATCATGATGAGGGCAGGGGGCCTGTAAGAGCCTTCAGATCTCTCCACAATGGGGATCTCTGACTTACAGCTTCTGGGGAGTGGCCAGAATTCCAGACCCTGTGACTTAGTCCAACCTAGAAGCCAGTCTCAGGAGCAGCCTGGGAGTTCTCTGTTCTCCAGAGTAACTGCATCTTAAAGTGCACACCTATGCTCTAACACACATGTTCTGTGAGTTTAAAATGCTGAAATTTTCTTTCCCCTCTAATGCTAAGTTTTGTAGACTGCCAAAGGATTTTAAATATACTAGATTTTAGTAATTACCTCTTTTAAAAATAGAGTTTTTTTACATTTTATTTATTTATATTTTGTTTGTTTATTTGGAGATAGGGTCTCACTGTGTACCCCTGGCTGGTCTGGAACTCAAGAGATCCACCTGCCTCTGTCTCTGGAATGCTGAGATTAAAGTCGTGTACCACCATGCCCAGTTTATACATTTTTTTAAATATATTCATTTGTTTTTGTGTGTGGATGTGAATGTGCTAAAGCATACATATGGATGCTTATGGAGGTCAGGGGACAAACTATGGAAGTCAGTTCTCTTCTTCCACCAGATAGGCCCCTGGATCAGACTCAGGTCATCAGGCTGGGTGGCAAGTGCTTTTGTACCCACTAAGCCATCTCAGGATTTATTGTTACTGCCATACCTGTTTTACATGTGTTGTAACTCTTCCGCTATGTTGTCTGTGTCTTTAATCTTTATCTTTGAAGCAGTTAGGCCTCTAGAGTTAGCATTTCCGTTTCTCTTTGTTCCTGTTCTTGATCTATGTTTCCACCTCCTCTTGTTGCTGTTCCGCCTGGAAGACTTCCTTTTATTAATAACATTTCCTTTGATGCGTGTCTACTAGTGAATCATAAATTCTTTCAGATTTTGAACATCTGGAAGCCTTTTCATGGTAAGATATATTTCTAGGGCTCAACAGGTTCATTCATGCTTCATACGGATCACTGTCCTTTACCTAACGTCCAAGTGCTTTGGAACCGTCATTTCCTATGTTGGACCTAGCTTTTGTTGTTGTAGGCATGTGGCTCTTACTATCTCAGAAGTAAAACTCAAGGTTAGAATTGGGGGAAGGAAATAAAGTGGCAGGACCAAGAATTTTCATACCTGACAAGAGGCTCATGTCAAAGTGGTGGAGAGCAGGGAGGGAGATGCATTTTACGCCGAAGCCAAAGAGTCTGTGTATAGAACAGTGTACAAATAAGGAGCTTGCTCACCAATGAAGATGGCTTTGAAGTATGTGAATAGGGGCATCAATCTGAACCAAAATTAGGGATTTCTCCTTACCCCCACCCCCACCCAAATCCTTCATGTTAGTTAGAGTTAGTTAGTTAGAGTCTGTTAGCCTGGCCTTGAGGGGTATGGCAGAAACTCTGCACTGGACTGTGCAGTTCATCTGAGCTAGGAAGGGATTCTATAGGTAACAGCCAGAGGGAGTCCAGGTTCAGGGTGAAGAAAAAGAGTTTGGAAAAGTTGTAGAGCATACCCTCTAAGCTTGAAAGGCTGTGTGGTCATGTAACAGCTAAGGCTAGGGAGTGTGTGATCTCACAGGTTAAGTCACTGGTCATTGCAATCTGGTGAAAAGAAGTAGCCCTCTTTTCCTATACTGTGTAAAAATTCCAAACAAGTATTTATTATCTGGCAGCTTTGAGCAAATACTCCATGTCTATTTGCCTACACAGAATACAAAGGAGTTTTTAAAAGACTTTTAGGAGCCGGGCAGTGGTGGCATGTGCCTTTAATCCCAGCACTTGGGAGGCAGAAGCAGGTGGATCTCTTGAGTTCGAGACCAGCCTGGTCTACAGAGCGAGATCCAGGACAGGCTCCAGAGCTACACAGAGAAACCCTGTCTTGAAAAAAAAAATAAACAAACAATTAGGGAGCTTCATACAGTAATGCACTCTTGCGATAGAGAGATAGATAGATAGATAGATAGATAGATAGATAGATAGATAGATAGATAGATAGATAGATAGATAGATAGATAGATAAAAAGACTATTTAGGGCGCTGGAGAGATGGCTCAGCGGTTAAGAGCACTGGCTGTTCATCCAGAGGTCCTGAGTTCAATTCCCAGCAACCACATGGTGGCTCACAACCATCTGTAATCAGATCTGGTGCCCTCTTCTGGCCGGCAGGCATACATGCAGACAGAACACTGTATACATAATAAATAAATAAATCTTTTAAAAAAAAAAAAGACTCTTAGGAATTTCACACAGTAATCCACTCTTGCCATAAATAGATAGACAGACAATTAGGAGCTTTGCACAGTAATGCACTCTTGCCATAAATAGATAGACAGGCAGACAGACAGACAGACTATTAGGAGCTTTGCACAGTAATGCACTTTTGCCATTCCAGTCACCCAGGAAAGTAAGGCAAGCAAAGGGTGAGTTTGAGGCCAGACTGGGCTACATAGCTAACCTATAACATCTCAGGAAAAGAAAGAAACACACCCACTTCACCCCTGAGAATATAGGATTTATGTATAAACTGTGTTAAAACAGAAATTTTTTTTCTCAATTTTGGAGGCTCAAAGGTCCAAAATGAAGGTCTCATGAAGGTGTTAAGGGCCCTTTTGCTGACTTGTGGATGGCCAACTGTGTTCCAGTTTAGCCTTGGGTGGGGAGCGTACAGATCTTTTTCTCCTAGTTCCGTCTGACTAAGACATTATTTAAGCTTCATTCTCATTAAGGTCTGTCTCCAACATCATCACATTGGTGTTAGGCCTTCAGTGTCTGGACTTGAGGAGGACACATTCATTCTGTAACTGAGTGTGAGCCACAGAAGTTGTATAGATACTAAATAACTAGGGCTTTGTCAATCTCCAGTTTCTAGGTATATTATGGCCATACTCATAGAGTCTTAAGCCCTGGCAATGAAGAACCCTGAAGCTTTTGAAATTAAATTGGATTCTGACTGCTAAATGAATAGAATTGGCTCACACACACCTTGCTGGTTACTATTTAGATTCTGCAGAACAGGAACTGATCTCCTGGAGACTGACTTGATGCTGCTCATTATCTCTAGGTTCTTCTTTGTGGTCCAATTGGTCCAAAGCTGCATGAACTTCTTGATGACAATGTATTTGTCCCGCCAGAGTCCCTGCAGGAAGTGGATGAGTTCCACCTCATTTTAGAATACCTGGCAGGTAAGGAAGGCAGGGGTGTGTGTGTCAGAGTACGTGAGTGCTGTTGGAAGGATGGAAGAGGACTGTGTAGTGCAGGGTGTGACTGTGCCGGAAGTCCTTGTCAATTAGCAGGCTCCTGTACCAGAGATTTCCAGCCCGTTGTCTAAGGAGCTGACATTAGCCATTGTCTCCATGGAGAACGCTAAGAGTATAACAGTATTGAAGTCAGTGCTCCTATCTGCAGACTGCACTGGTGTGAACGGGAAAGAGGCTGCAGGAGAGATCTGTCTTGATTAAAAGTAAGAATGTGCTCAGCACATGCTTGTAATAAAGTTCCCCTTTATTAACAAGGGCTAAGAAGGGCAGCAAACGGACTCCAGCCCTTCCAGGCTGCTTGAGATTGGTGCCGGGCCTCTGGCAACTTTCATGGGAGCACTTCATTTGTTTTCCTGGAGACCAAATGTAGTGCTATTTCTGTTTCTTCCTGTTACATAATATTCCAGTGTTTATGAATCCAAAGTAACCCATTCCAGTGGATTTTATGTTATAAGAATGAAGGTCTGATTCCTCAACAACTCTTCAACACCTGGACACAATTGATTGTGTGTTTCCTGTTAGAGCTTTTCCTGTGCTCAAGAACTCTGTTTTCTGACTGGGCATCCGCACAGACTAATGGGTGTCCTAGAGCCTTACTTACTTCTCTTCAGTGAGTCACTTCCAAGTCAAACAGGGACTCTCATCAAGAGTAATTAACTGTCATGTGGGGTACAAAATATATACTTCTTGACAAGTACCCTTTCTCCAAGTATGCAGAAGGGATTAGTTTTTTCCAGTTCTCTCTGGTATATACTAGAAACAGCCAGGGACTTCGGAGGGCAGATCTAAACTTAGAAGCAGAATGTTTTAGTAGGAAATCGACATTTAATCATACCCAAGCTTTGAGTTGCTGAGTTCAGTGTTCCTAAATAGGACATAGATGTGACTTTTTGTCACTAGACATGGTGGCAAGGATGAACCTGGGAGTGGGTTTAAAGCCTTGTGAGCCGCTTCAGGACCACTGCCTGGAGGTTCTGGATAGCTGAGCTGTGGCCCTACATTTCTGTAGGCACCAGCCTGCCTGGACACTTTGCAGTTCATGTCTCATGGTGACTTGGGAGTGGAGAGTGTGTCAGGGCTCTGACTCTTGGTTAGGGAGCCCACTCCGCTGTCTCAAAAGGAGTCACTGTCCTTGGCTTGATAAGCCTCTCATTTTTGTTCTTTCCAGTGCCTAGGGTTTTCTTCTTGGTTAGAACAGTGGCCTTCTGTTAACCTCATGTGAAGCTGCACCGCCATAGGTAGAGGCTGATGGCAGCAGCCCTTGGCAACCTTAACAGTTCCTGGCTTTTCTGTAGCCTGGATTGGTAAATTCCAAGAGCATCTGTCAACTTTATTTTTTCTTCTTCTCTCTCCTACCAGAGCACCCAAGAAAAACTCACTTTCAGGTTTGGTCTGGGAATCAAGTGAGTCACTGCAGAGGTTCCCCTGAGTTGATAAATTGAGAGGTCGCCTGTAGAGATGAATAGAGTTTTGGGAGGAAAGAAGCACTAGCTGCTATGACAGGCTAAGCTCCATCAGTCTCAGGCCACTCCATCAGTCCTGTGTCTTATGGAAAACAGTAGCTCTCCATTCTCTCCTGTCTTGCCTTGAAGAAGCCTGTTTACTTTTGCCTGGTCATTCCCTGAAGAACTCATTTGCTTTTGAAATCTGTGTGGCTCTTTTTCTCCCTTAGGCTAAAAGGGATGGTACTTCTTAGCAGTGTCCTATGGAGAATATGTTGTTTTTACCATTGTGCAGTTTTGATTGCAGAAGTACTGGATTTTTTTTTTTTTTTTTTGTCCTCATGGTCATTTAGGTCATCTGTCTGCTTTCTGATTCCCTTGTTCTTTGCTAACTCATCTTTGTGGCTGTGTGGCAGATGCGTTGTGAGGCAGGGGGGATATGGTGAGGGAAGCACAGGCCTGCCCTCAGCTCAGTGGCCGTAGGAGATGGATACCTGAACAGGTCAGTGCAGAACTGTGCCAGGTCCTACAACAGGGCACATTAGTGACCCTGCCAAGGAAGTAACCATATCTTCATGGGGGTAGGGCAGGGAAGGATGCATTTAGGCAAGAAGTAGCACTTTAACTTGCCACTGAACAGTCAACTACTCTGAAGCAACTCTGCATAGACATGGCTGGAACAGCTAGATAGTCTTAGACCACAAGCTCAGAAACCTCCAGGGGGCAGCAGGAAGCGGTGCAGTCAGCTAGGCTCTAGCTTATTTAGCTTCCAACTCAGTGAAAAGTGCTCAGGGTGTGGCCCTTGGGAGGGCAGCCTGGCCTGTCTGCTGGGTGTGCTGGTGTGCTGTGTGTGCTGGTATGTTCTGTGTGCTCGGATGGGGCAGTCATGTGCTCTGTAGTTGTGACCTGTGCTTGAGTTCAGCAGAGCTATCTTGGAGCTGAAGGGGAGCTGGTGACCTTTAAAGGCACGGGGCTCATCCTGTTTCTGTTTCTTTATTAGATTTGGATTTAGGTTTTGATTTGATTTTATTTTTTTAAATGTACTGCATTCCTGTCCTGGATGCAGCACTCTGCTGACCTTACACCGTTGTAAGGGTCTGATCAGAGCCAAGGCTCCTGCAAGTGCCCTGCACCTGGAAGACTGAAAGCCTCTTCCTTTTCTTCCCATTGTGTTGACTGGGATTTTCTAGGGGAGGAGTGGGGCCCGTTTAAAGCTCCCCATGCCAACCGGTTCATCTTCTCTCACGACCTCTCCAACGGGGCCATGAATATGCTGGAGGTGTTTGTGTCTAGCCTGGAGGAGTTCCAACCTGACCTGGTGGTCCTCTCTGGATTGCACATGATGGAGGGACAAAGCAAGGAGCTCCAGAGGAAGAGACTCTTGGAGGTAATAGCTCTGTTACAGACTCACAGGTCTCAGCTGGTATTTTCTTTCAGGCTCCTGCCACTGAGCCTCTAGCTGATGCTGCCTTGTCTTAGGCTCTGCCCCATCAAGGTAGTAGCAGGAGTAAGGCAATTGAAGACATCTTGCTGAGCCTCTCCATCCTGTGCTTAACTGAGTGTGGCTGTAAGCTGCAGGGTTTGTAGCTATGTCCTGTGTTTTCTGTACCATCTCACTTCACACCAGCTATGCTGTGCTTCATGCAGGTTTGTATACATTGGGGCCAACTGCTCAGTTTAGGTCCCAGGAATAGGAGCCAACATGAGCATACGGGTGTAGTTCTGTGTCGTCTGATTCTATAGCCCTGGTTTCTGCCTACAGAGTAGAGTTTTTCTATTGGGAGAAGCAGCTCTTGTCCACAGAGGCGGCGGGGACCCACGCTACTTAGAGTTCATGAGAGTGCAACGGGTATTTGAGTCCGTCTGGTCTGCTCAGGGCCGGATCTTGCCTTCTCCCCCTGCCTGACTTCGTCCTAATGGCACTGCTTGTCCTCTCTGCAGGTTGTGACCTCCATCTCTGACATCCCCACTGGTATTCCAATTCACCTAGAGCTGGCCAGTATGACCAACAGGGAGCTCATGAGCAGCATTGTGCATCAGGTAACCACATGGGCCATTCACAGGCTGCCTCTGGCCCTGGGGCCTCAAAAGGAAGTTCCTTTCTCCCATGAGACCAGATGTTTGGGCTCTGACAGAGTTACTAACTGACATAGGGGTGTTGTGTCAAGTGTTGGGGTTTTTGTTTTGTTTTGTTTTGCAAATTTCAGAGGCAAAACTTAAAGCCCAACTCAGCTCCAACTCAGCTTCTTTCAATTAAACACAAACTTCGGATGAACCCTGACTCCCTAGTGCTAGATATCTTAGGTCACCTCCCTTTAGACAGCAGGGATGATTTGGATAAGTCCCAGTGAGCCAGGCCTAAACACGGGCTTTTCACACCTGGGCTGGCATGTCAGCTTAGCTACTCATTAGTTTTATGAGCGTAGATAACATATGAACCTACACCCAGGTGTAATGTGAAAAGATATGAGGTGAGAGCTCCCTCAGCCAGCTCTTCTGCGTCCTCCCTGGTACCTGCCCTGAGGAACCTCATCAGTTTCATTTGTAGCTCCAGTGTTATTTTATGGATGGGTAAGAAAACATGGAAGTATATGGGCAGAATGCTGCCTGCTGAAACCCATGAGCCCTCAGGCGGAGGCACAGGGAAGAGCCTCCACAGTATGTGTTCTGCCCTTTTCACAGTGACACATAACAAGACTAGGTCTGGAGGGTGTTGAGGCAACTCCAGTTTCCCAAGTGGTCATGAAGATGGAGACAGAGATTTAATATGTGAAACTGGTTTCAGAGATAGGGGCCATGGTAAGAAGATGATACCTGCCTGACGTTTAGTCATTGGCTGTGTCCTAATACAGGAGGAGCTAGGTTGTATCCACCAAAAAGACCTGTCATTATTTTTGTTAGCAGGTCTTTCCCGCAGTGACTTCTCTTGGGCTGAATGAACAGGAGCTGCTGTTTCTCAGCCAGTCAGCATCTGGACCTCATGCTTCTCTCTCCTCCTGGGACGGTGTTCCTGATGTGGGCATGGTCAGTGACATTCTCTTCTGGATCTTGAAAGAACATGGGAGGAGTAAAAGCAGATCCTCAGATCTCACCAGGATCCATTTCCACACGCTGGTCTACCACATCCTGGCAACCGTGGATGGACACTGGGCCAACCAGCTTGCAGCTGTAGCTGCGGGAGCGCGTGTGGCTGGGACACAAGCCTGTGCCACTGAAACCATAGATGCCAGCCGAGTATCTCTAAGGGCACCTCAAGAGTTTATGACATCCCATTCAGAGTCAGGCTCCAGAATTGTATTAAACCCAAATAAGCCAGTGGTGGAGTGGCACAGGGAGGGAATAACCTTCCACTTCACACCCGTGTTGGTGTGTAAAGACCCCATTCGAACTGTGGGCCTTGGTGATGCCATTTCAGCTGAAGGCCTCTTCTATTCAGAAGCACACCCTGATTAGGAAGGCTGTAGGCAGTTTGTGTGAAGAATGAAAACCACCCATCTTCAGAATTCCAGGAAGAATATAGCTTGGAAGATAGGCTGTGGGTGTCACAACAGTTCCTAGATCTAATTGGAAGACAGCCAAAGAAATCACAGCAGATTAAACTGTACAGATGCATTCCAGCCTATTGGCAATTACATAAAAACACTTCAGGTTTAACTGAAACTTAGTTATGTACTAATGAGACTGGATTTTTGTTATTTTATGTTGTGTTACAAAGGTTAAAACCTCTATTCCTGAGTCCCCCGTTGATGTACCACCAGCTGTTACACGACACTTAACTCTGGAGATCTTGTCCAGCCAGAGAGCACTTCTCTCCTTGCCCACTAGAGAAGGGCTGTTCCTCCCCACAAGCCTGACTGCTCCTAAAGCCTGGCGAAGGCAGTCGTGACAGCTTACGCTCCGGGGCAGAACCAAGTAGTCCACTCAGTGTTACAGTGACAATATGTGAAGTGCATACCTTCTCAGCTCCTGCTCTCAGACATAGGTCAGAGCCACAAGGAAGGACAAAACAGTCCTGTGCTTTATGGTCGCAGACTGGAGATGCTTGATGAGTCCTGAGCCTCCTGATCACTCTAAACTTGCTCAGAAGGACCATGCCTCCCTGCCCCAGCTCCATAGACTGGGGCTGGCTGGGCTCAGCCTCATCCCTCAGTCCTGGAAGGCCTGCAGCAGAACCCTGGTACTCGTTCCTCCTGAGCCTTGAAGAGATCTGCTTTACAACTGGAATGTGCTTCTGTGTAGAACACGTTTTGTGTTTGCTTTGATTCCGCCATTAAAGAGTTTGACCTCATAAGAGCCCTAAGATCATGAATAAATGTGTCATGTTGTATAGTTTTTAATAAATCAAGATTTCTGTGTGCTTTTAAAAATATTAAAAGAATTTACACTTCAGGGATCCTAAGTCTAATCGATTTTATTCTCACCTCACTCTGGACGGATCCAGTGACCTGCATGTCACTTGGCTGCTAAGGCGTTTCCTTGTTCCCTGCTATTGGGTTAGGCAGTTCCCAAGCTGAGCCCTAGCAGGTCTGTCAGGCTTACAGTCTCAGAAGCTACTGCTGTGGAGCAACCTTGAAGCTAAGCGGAAGGAAGCATAGCATGTCAAAGAGCCAAAAGCTTTCCAGTCCAAAGAACAAGGTGTGTGTGGAGCCGGAAGCAGGTCTGCTCAGGACAGGTCATGCATGCCAGCCCCTGCAGCTAGCTGCTCCTGGAATTGCAAACCTCCCCTTTCTGCTATGGGTAAGAGGGAAAGTCTTATTCTTTTTTTAGAGAAAACTGAAGCTTACACAATTATGAATCTTGATATTGGTGGCTGCTGCTTAATCCTCTGCCTCCAAGGAAGCTTAGTCAATATTAGTTTTCTGGGAGACAGAAACAAGCAGCTCTTTGGGTTTGAGGCCAGCCTGGTCTACAGTTAGACCCTGTCTCAAAAAAAAAAAAAAAAAAAAAAGTTTCTATGCTTTTTCTTTTTAGGTGGGGCTCACCTAAGTGCTGAGATTACAGGTGTGCACACCAGGGCTTCAGCCTATTAGGAAAAGTGAAGTGAGAAGAGATAACTTTCTTAAAGCCAAGACTTTTGTAAACTCTCATGTGTTCTTTTCCTTAGTCTCCAAGTTATTTGTTTAGCTTCTGCCCTGTGTATAGTCTCAAACACCTCTCTGGGTGTTGCTGGTAATGCCAGTAAAGACCATAGTGAGAAGTGTAGTGAGCGCCTACCTAGGCCAGTGGCCTTCATGTTTGCTTCCCCTTGAAAATTAGCAGGGCCACCTTTGGCACCAAGCTCAACCCCTCTGTGTTTGTCAACAGATGAGCCTTGGGCATTAACAGCTGCTAGATCCAGGAGGCTGGAGAGTGAGTACTGCAGTCATGAGGATCTAGTTCAAATTCTAGCACCTACACTGTCGAACACACAAAATAAGTTTGTTTGTCTAAAGTTGATAGGTCAATTTTGTGACGAGAGTAAAATGTACCAGAATGTATGTTAGAAGTTACTAACTTGATTGTTGTATAGAATGAATGCGCAGACTTACAGTGCACACAACTGTCTACAGGTGCCTTTCTGTGAAGGAGGCTAAGCCATAAAAGACTGTTGCCTGCGACAAGTGTGCAGAGGTGGGCAGAACTGAACAGGTGGGGCTGTGCGCCTCAGCCCCAGGCTGTGGGTGGCATCTGACCTGGGTTCCCACACGGGTTAGAAGGAGACAAAGGGTTTGTACATCCCCTAGCCAGTGACAGGCCACCCGGAGACTGTACACTCCCTGTTGCACTCATGTGAAACTGATTTAACCTGGGAAAAGCTTCGGCCTGCAGTACCACTAGGAGGAGTGTAAGATGGCAGCCAAAAGCAGGCAACCCTTATCCCATCAGTCTGCATTTTATTCTCCTACTGAGGGGCCTGAGGCAGGGGTAAACATCAGTCAGCATGATCCAAATTCATGAAGGGTATTTGAGTTGGCGATTGTTACTTGATAAGGCTAACAGGTTCCCTTGGCTTCGCCTCACTTAGCTCAGTTGTAAAATGAGGTTGTTGATAAAGGAGACAGATGCCCTGCACATAGTTAGCACAGTATGCAGCACATAATTTTAAGTTTAATAATCACCACTTCTCACTAAGCTGAATAGGCAACCTGTGCGTCTAAGACCACTTGAAGTCATTTGAAAGCTGTTGTTGTAATCCAGCGTTTTCTTGTTTGGTTGTGTTTTAGGTTAAAAATGTATGTGATGAAGCTGCACAATTTACCACTTGGTAAGTTTCAGCAAATATGTTTCTATCACCAGCTAAATCCTCCATGCTTCCTCCAAGTCATCCCATCCCTAACCCTGACCCCTAGGTTAACTATTTTTTCTTGACTGTTCTGGGTTTATCAGTGAAATATTCACTGACTGGTCCTGTATAAAGCTGCTCGAGTGTGCTTTAGAGAGTCATGCATGTTTCATACAGCTCTGTATTTTAAAGCTGTAAGTACATACAGGTTTCCACTTTCAGGTGAATAAACTCTCACCAACAAGAGCTTGAGTAGATTCTTCTTGGGTGAAAATCTGTAGGACCAGAATTGCCAGGCAAAGACCCTTATCAAAGTAGCTAGACCATTCTACACTCCTGACAACTTCTGACTGTTCTGATTCTGTCTGGTTCTTGCTAAAAGTGGGAGTTTTCAGTGTTCAGTTAGAGCCATTTTGGTGGGTTAGAGCATTTTGATGGTTTTTCTGTTTCCCACATGACAAACGCTAAACACCTTTTCAGTGCTCAGTTGGCCACTCCTATACTTTCCTTTGTAAAATTGCACAACACTTTGTCCTAATTGAGTGTTTGGGTTGGTTTTTCTTATTACTGAGCTAAAAGATTTCTTCATGTTTTCAGGTATGATAAGGTCTTTGTCAGGTCTGTGTTCTCCAAGCTTCAGCCTAATGCTCATGTTAATACCCTAACAGTTGTCTTCCCTGGGAAACATAATGACAGGATCATCCATGCAGTCTCGAGGTTTCTTGGCACTTTATAACCTCGGTGTTTACAGTTAGGTCTGTAATGTAGTTTGACTTAATTCCTTTGCATAGTGTTAATCTGAGGACAGATTTATTACTTTTTTTTTACTCGTAAAATGTGTGTGTGTGTGTGTATATATATATATATATATATATATAGTAGATAACATAGTTTTGAAATATGCTTACATTGTGGAATGGCTAGATTTCCAGAACACATTGTTAGGATCACGCAGTTTGTGGGTATTTCAAACTGGCTTTTTTCACTTAATATTATGCACTTAATATTATGCACTGACCCTATCCCTGCTAGCTCCATTTTGCACTTTTCTTCTGTCTGGCTCCACTGTAGTTATTCACTCACTTACTTATGCACAGGTTTGGGCATCTGTGTAGGGGTTCGGGATTGTTTCTAATTCATTTCAGCAAATACTTTTGGATTATATGTTTAGTTTGTTTAGTTTTTTTTAAAGAATCTGCCAATTTTAGTTCCAAGGTACCTATGCTAAAGCCTTGCTAGCACTTAGTATTGTCAGTTTGGGGATTCAGTCTTTCTAAAGGGTCAAAGCCATACCTGTATCTGTGACTATCATTATGATCTCACTTTCCTAAATCTGTTAAAATTGTGTTGTGAGCTGCCTTCATAGAATAACTTTTTATTCTTTTCAGAATGAATGAGAAACTGAGAATCTAGACACCTAGAAGACTGGACATGTACAGCCTGTTATCTAAGAAAACCTAAGTCCAGGCCTATGGAAAGCATTGCTTTGTGACTATTCCTGGAAGAAAGGTACCATACTGCCCCTGAGGAATGGAAACTGAGCAGGCCTCTTGGTTTCTGGCACACTTCACCTGAAGAGAACAGCACTGTGCACTTGTCTAGCCTCGGATACTAAGATTTAGCCAGGGGTGGTGGCACCCTCCTGTTAGCCATAGCATTGGAAGGTAGAGGCAGGAAGATCAGGGTAAAGTCTATTCTCTCAGCTACATAGTAAATTTGAGGCTAGCCTGGACTACACGAAACCCTGTCTTAAAAAATATTTAAAGTCCTCTCAGAGTAAGGAATTCAGCTCCACCCTCTACTTTGAAGCTTTATAAAATGAGTAGCTTAATCTCTGCATGGGCTTCTGTAGCCACCACAGCTTCCCCAAGGGTGCATCCCTGCTTGGCGATGAACCATCAGGGGTTATGTCCAATTGCAGGTTCTGATCCTGTGCAGCCTGGCATATACCTTCTGACATGGGTTTTCTTTCCCAACTATAGGTTCCTCCCCAATAGACTTGCTCTTAAGAGACTTTCTAAGCCCATGCTCTTCAGCTAGCACAAAATCCAGATTCCTCTAGCACAATGATTCTCAACCATCCTAATGCTGAGACCCTTTAATACAGTTCCTCATGTCGTGGGGACCCTAGCCATACAATCACTTTGTTGTACGTGACAACTACTTTTGCTCGTGTTGTGAATGGCAATGTACCATTCCACAGACTGCATTATCTGACACGCAGGCTATCTGATATGCAGTCCTTGTAAAGGAGCCACAACCCACAGGCTGAGAACCACTTCTCTAGCAGAACCTTTCAACAGATTTCATTTCTCAACTCAGGTTATTTAGGTGTCTAGTAAGGTATCATTGGGTTATCTCAAAGACCAGGTCTACCTAACACCAGACTTGAAAAGTCCTTGATCCTAGTCACCCATATGCCTCATCTTAAGTCAAGACTGAGTATCTACCTACCTAGACAGTCTCTTCTCATTTGTCACCTACAGCCAGACCCTCCTTTCTGCTGATTTAGCTCCTGGGTTTCTTTCACGTTTTCTTTCTCTTCTCCTTCTAAGCCTGTTATTTCTCACCAACACCTTTAGTTTTAGTCAATCAATTTAGTCTCTACTACCTTTCATGCTGATGGAGAGTTTGGTTGACTGCTTCATGACAAACCTGCTCCCTGGGCAAAGGACTCACCTCTGGGACTGTGCTTGCCATCTGAGGTAAGAGAACTTAAGAGGATCTCTGTTCAGTCTGTCAAATCAGACCCAGCCAGAATATCAAAAAACTCCACACTGCCTTGATAGCATGTCAGTTTTCTAGCTTCCAGTTAAGGTGAAAACTGGGACTGCCTCAGAGGAAGCCAACCCTCTGGGCCGCTGTGAGGCCACACTATAGCCAAGACCAACTTGGCTCTGAAGTGGTTATAGTTTCAAACCAAGCTTGGAAATAGGTAAAGATAGACAGTGATCACAGTTTGTTTTTTGTTTTTTTTTTTTTAAAAAAAAAAAAAGCTTTTAATGCGACCTCTTGGTGGTCCATAATCTTTACAGAGGCCGCTAATGGGCCAGGAGAGCATCTGTCAGCATTCATCATTGATTGTCTTGGTTAAAATTCCTTGGCTAAGAGCTTTGTTCTTTTTCAGCTGTACTGGGGATCGAACCCAGGGCCTTGTGCAAGCTGAGCAAGTACTCTAACAACTGAACTCTGTCCTCAGTCACCCTACCCACACCCTTTTCTTTAAATCCTTAGTGCCAATTCCAGACCAGCCTTGACTCCTACTACTTATACTGACATGATCTGGCTCCAGACTCTAACCTCTTTTAAGAATGAAAATAGAGACTTGTTTTAGATTCTCTGAGCAAATACAGCTAGGATATATTCCAGATTGGGTCTCAAACTCAATCTAAAAGAAGGGAGGGGACCCTGTTTAACTAGGTTCTCAATTCAAGGTTTGTGTTACAGTGGGGACTGATGTGTTTCCACAGTCCAGTTAGAATGAGGCTTCATTACCACAGGCTACTGCGCAGAGGTCCCTTTCCCTTTATCAAGATAAAAGTCCTTCATCGAGTGATAGTCTTTGATCATTTGCCTTGCTGAGTCTTGGAGCTATATGTGCAGGGCCTCAAGCCTATCTAGCATGTCTTCTCCCTCGTTCCTGGATGATGGGGCCAGCCAAGAGCTGCATGGGCCTTAGGCTCCTCCTGATCATCACAATGAACACTGGGTTCTGTTTGAATTCTGCAGTGCCCATCCAGGGAACAGGGCTGGCCTCCATCTGCCTGGGTCATATGACCATCTTCTATATGGTCTCACCTAAGAGACCCCCTACACCAGGGTCATCCTGTTTTTCTCATGTTTGTTGCTATTTTTCTTTCTTTTGTTCTGATGCTTCTGTTGGACTTGCCTCCACGGTGGGCTCTGGCTCTGGCTCCAGTGGAAGTGATGGTGGCTTTGTGAGCTGGGCTCCTACAGCACCTTGCAAGGAAACAAAACTTGAATCTCAGTTACTCCATTTCAGAAGAAATCATTTAAGAGGGAACTCTGTACTGTCTGAGACTGTCAAGACTGTAGTGCATCCTGCAGCTAGGAGGGACACCCATAACTGAAGGAATAAAACATTAAACTTGTGAAAATTAAAGCAAAAATTTACAACAGCATGCACTTAGTAAATGCATTTCTAACCCTAAAAACTACTCCCAGCTAAGCCTGCCTATATTGTTATCTACCTAACAGTTTGCCCTTCAAAAACAAATGCTGATTTGGGCTTTTCCCTCTGGCTAGTACTAAATTGGCCATGAGCTTGCAGAGTGCAAGCCTCATTCAAAGCTGGGATCTCTGCTGGCTGAAATGGGTTATCCCCACTAACTCTTCACAGAGCTCTGTGCAGCCTCCTACCTGAAGGGAGTTTCCTGTATGCAGCTGCTGAAGCCATGGCCTCTCCTAGAGCTTGAAAGGTGCCGAGAGTCTTCTGGAGAGCAGCAGATTTGCTAGCTGAATTGGTCCGGTGCTTTGACTTGGGATCTTTGACTGGTTTGGTCCAGACCAGTGCCTCTCCAACCTGGAGGGCAGCTCCCAACTTCTGAGCCATCTCTACCATCTTGTGCCCACACGGGAAGAAAAAAAGCCATTGACAAGACCAGCAGAGCCAAGCTGCCTGCTGGTACTGGCAGTTGAAAGAGAAGTACTTATAATAAGGAAATCACTTTCAAGTGCTGGGATTACAAGTGTGTTTTCATGCTTGGCCTAAGGAAATCATTCTCTAACAGAGAATACAGGTTGCTTACTGGATACCAAGGGGACTCTGAAAAAGGGTCTCAAAATGCAACCATTCAAGTTTGATGTTTCACTGGGCAAACTGCCTGCTCCTGATAAGCTGTATTAGTTAAGAACACAGTAAACCTGAATTATTTTGTTACTTTCTTCTAGCAAAGTTTGTCTAAGACTGTAACTAACTGGTAAATTCATGCTGCAATGAACATGAAGCCAAAAGAAACATGAGCTTATGATACCTTTCATCTGCTAACAGCTTGCTTAATAAGAGACATGATAATAATGATGATGCTAATAAGAGACATACCTCAGAGTCAAATTCCAGAGGACTGTTGTCCTTGAGAAAGTTGACCTTCTTCTCCATCTCCTGGTACTGAGCCAGGGCACCCTTTTTCTCACCCTGGTTATACAGCAGCACAGCATAGTTCAGGTTTACTAAAGGGTTAGACCTGTGCAAAGAGACAGGAACTCTATGGGACTGGGGCTCTGCAATAATTAGTCATTTGAAGATCCTTCTCATTATACAAAATCCAAACAAAGCTGAGTAGGGTTGTCCCCATTATAGAGCAAAGTGCTATGTGACTGACCCGCAGAGCAGAGTCAAGGAGCAAAGCAGGGTAAGGACCAAGTCTGGCACCAACAAAGCTACCCAGGGAAGGGCTGCACAAACATCCCAGACCTGCTGTGTAGCAAATGCTGGGGGAATTAATTCCCCCAGGAATCTTGTTTCTCTTTGGTTAACCTGAGCCCAGGGTCCCACCTGCTAATCTGGTTAGCTCACAGCTTATCAGCAACCCAAGCCAGAGTGCTGCCAACTCTTTGACTTGCTTTGGATTCCTGATTATAGAGCTCAGAACTGGAAGTTGTTTTCTCAGGCTTTTAATTTTTGCCAAGCTCTACTTGCTTAAGAACTACAACCTTCCGAATTTATGCCACGTAGTGGCTAAGCTGACTCTGGCAGCATTAGTCCTATGGCATACTTTGCAGAATAACACTCCCTGGCCCTTCCCCACACAACAGTATACTCACTTATCCAGGCGGACAGCTTCTGCATAAGCTCTCTTGGCATTTTCTGTATCTTCCAGATTGGTCAGAGCCACTGCCACAGAGAAAGGAGAGCTCATCTTAGCAAAAGTAATACTGTAGACCACTCTCGAAATAAAGCCTCTTTCTTTCACCCTCAGCGTAGCTGCCTCACCACAACAGACTGCAGTTATGCCTCATACTTCGCCACACTGCTTTTCAGGTATTTCCCTTGTTCAAGCCCAAACAAAGTTCTCCATTTGTCCCCACCTGCCTCCACCTTCTCGCTGACCTACAAATACACTGACCACATCACTGTTCTACCTAAGAATCCTTGCTTGTTCTCCATCATCTATAAGCATGGTCGCTAAAACTTTCAGTGAGCCACAGAACATTCTCCTCTTTTTTCCCCCAAAATCAGGATTTCCTGAAAGCCTAATATATAAACCTAAAAATAGCTACTCTGAGAGTCTTGCCAACTCCACCTTCCAAGCAGCCAAACAGGCAACTATGAGAACTAGGAACATGGAAGGACCCTGTGCCATTCCACAGCCACACACCATGTGGCCATTCGAGTCTAGCTTGTCCTTAAGACCGTGTGAGGCTGGCTCTACTTCGTCAAGTTAGAACTGATGCTTCTGCCCTAATGTAAGCAGTGAGGCACTCTTGTCTGACAGTAGGCTCTGAGCCTCTCCTGAAACTTGAGCTAGCTTTGCATTCTGGTGTTCTCTAAACAACCACCATGTAGCTGCTTTTGACTTTTCTTTCATAATTGAAAACACCACGGTAATGACCAAAATACACACCAGAAAATACTCCCTAGAAGAAATATTTCATTAGTTTTTTTATTAAAATGATTTTTGTTGTGGTTTTTGAAACAGTGTCAGGGTCACACTAACAGCTCAGGCTGGCTTCAAATTCATTATCTTCCTACCTCTACCTCCAAAGCTAGGATTATAGACATGTTCCACCTCTGCCTACCTTAATTTTAATTTACTTTGTATGTCATAAATGGAAGTTGGGACTAGAATGATAGTCCAGTTTGACTGGAACTACCAAAGACCAGTTATATTAACAAAATAACGGGATCAATGAGACGGCTCAGTGAGTGAGGGTGCTTGCTGTCTGATGACTTGAGTTGGATCCCTGGAACCCACATGATGGTAAGAGACAAACTCCTCCCTCAAGTTGCCCTAAGACCTCCATATGTGCACTGTGGTATAAATGTTTTGTTTTGGTTTGTTTTTGAAGAGGGATAAATGATTTAGTAACGATAAGCCCCAAAGGTTTAAAACATTTATGATGTTTAGCCATATGATCCTCACATCAACCCTGGGTATATGCAGTTAGTAGTGGAGGCAGAACTCCACCCTATACCCAGGTTCCTAATATATATGAAGGCTGTTAGCACAGCTCCGTGGTAGAGGGTTTACCTAGTTCCATGCAAGACCCAGGGTTCAATCTCCAGCATCAAAAAAAAAAAAAAAAAAAAATACCAAGAGGAAAAAGAAAAAACTGTTAAGAGGGGAACTATGGGGGGCGCTGGAGAGATGGCTCAGTGGTTAAGAGCACTTGCTGTTCCTGCAGAGGACCTCCAGGTTTGGTTGTGAGAATACCCACATCAGATGGCTCACAACTGTCTGCAACTCTTGTTCCAAAGAACCCAATGCTTTTTTCTGGACTCACATGTGCATAAACTCACACACAGACATACACATATATACATAATTAAAAATAAATTTTAAAATCTTTTTTAAAAAGCTAGGTGTAGTGGTACACACTTTTAATCCCAGCAGAGGCATTCAGATCTCTGAGCTGAAGACCACAATAAGTTTCAGGCCAGAAAGGACCACACAGTGAGACCCTATCTTAAAAAAAAAAAAAAAAAAGAGCCGGGCGGTGGTAGCGCACACCTTTAATCCCAGCACTCGGGAGGCAGAGGCAGGCGGATCTCTGTGAGTTCAAGACCAGCCTGGTCTACAGAGCGAGATCCAGGAAAGGCGCAAAGCTACACAGAGAAACCCTGTCTCGAAAAAC
>CABHPH010152597.1:0-19299 GCA_902168325.1 Peromyscus nudipes | reverse complement strand
AAACACGAAAAGCGAAAAAAAAAATAAAAAGACCACACAGTGAGAAAATAAAAAAAAAAAAAAAAAAAAAAAAAAAGAGCTATGGATACAGATGATCTTGATTTAACTTGTTAAGATTCTGAGTTCAAATCCCTCAGGTTAAAAACAACCAGATACTTGGTCACCTTTTCTTTTAAACTTCTTCAAACTCTGAGGCAGTAATTCTGATTCCTATAGGATCTCTAAAGGAATGTCTATTTTAGGGCATTTAGCTACTAACCTGTGATCCTAACTAACTTTTCCATCATTATAACTCACAAGAAGGGGTTTCTATATAAATGTCCCTTACCAGCCAAGAGCATGTAGAGTTCCCCCATCTTTGGCTGGAAGTTGATAGCTGCACTGAGAAAATGGAATGCTGATGCATACTGCTGCATAGTCAAATGGACAAGGCCCAGATTGTACAGAATCTTCCAATCGAAGGGTGCCAAGTAATTGGCTCGTTTTAGGCAGCTGATAGCCTGCAGAAACAGGGGCACTCAACCAAGGTAAGACAAGCTCAGCAGACCCAATAACCACATGGATGAGTATGAACAAGAACTGTAAGGAACACTCACTGCCACATATTTCTTCTTGCCAAAGAAACACATTCCAATGTTATTCCAAAGTGGAGGACTTTCTGGAATAGCACAAGCTACAACTCTGTATTTGGTGAGGGCAACATCAAAATCCCCATGGGTCTGCATCATGCTGCCCGCTGCCAAGATGGCCTGAAAAACACAGTGCATATAAAGTTAATAATTCCATCATCCAAGAAGTTCAAGGCCATGAGACGGTCTCCTGAATGTACATAGTAAGCCCATTAGCACAGACATGACCAAGAAACTTCTTCCAGGTATATGAATATACCCAAACTACTAAGACAACTGCTCCTAAGAAATGTCTTTGGAATCCCACAGCATTAAAAACATATAATGTTATTGGCTCTATCTAGCTCCATTTGTCTCCTACTTCCAGCTAGGGAAATCAGTATTCTGGTAACTGGTGCCTTTCATCTTTGCGCACAAAATGCTCCAGACACCTCACATACACCTGTATATGGCCACTTAATGGCCAGCTCTTTCTGGCTCAGGATGCAGTGTGAGTTGGCTTTAGTTTTTTTTGTTTTTTGTTGTTGTTGTTTGTTTGTTGTTTTTCAAGACAAGATTTCTCTGTGTAACAGCTCTAGCTGTCCTGGAACTCAACCAAGCTGGCCTCAAACTCACAGAAATCTACCTGCCTCTGCCTCCCAAGTGCTGGGATTAAAGGCGTGTGCCACCACACCTGGCTTGGCTTTAGTTTTTATCAGTCCAGCCCTATCATTTTTTTAAGGAAAGGTATCAAGATGGGGAGCCAACAGAGCCAGGCTACTGGCTTCCTAAATGATGACCAAGTTTGTATCTAACAGCCCTATCTAGTTATGTCTCCCTCAGTAATGTTCATTCACTTGATTTCCTTTCTCACCCCCAAGTCAATCTGGAAGTTACAATTTCAAATTCATTAGGATCAAGCCATTCTTCTTCGACAGTTGTTGTGGAAGCTTGGCTAAATTCTCAAGTAACACATGAACTCTAATGGCACTTGGACTTTGTAACAGTCTGTTACCATAAATGTGCTGCTTCTGAAGAAGCTGAGCATCATCACTTTATGATAGTTTCAGTAAGAACTAGCCTTTAAAAAAAAAAAGATATATTTATTTATTATGTATACAGTGTTCTGCCTGTGCACTGGAAGTAGGCACCAGCACCAGATCTCATTAGAGATGGCTGTGAGCCACCATGTGGTTGCTGGGAACTGAACTCAGGACCTCTGGAAGAGCCAGTGCTCTTAACCTCTGAGCCATCTCTCCAGCCCAAGAACTAAGTTTTAAAAGTAAGAATTAGAAATAAAAGGCACCAACATACAGATACACACAAAGCTAACTTCTTGGGTGTTTAAAATGAGAAACCTATCCTATTGCCTGGGTCTGATCATCTACAGAGGTCATGGGACCATGTATAGGAAGGCCCTGTAGTTCCAAAGCCTGCAGTACCTTGTAGTTGGTAGGGTCGTAGGTCAGTGCATTCCCAAGGTGTTCAAATGCTTTCTGGTAAACACCAAGCTGGAAGGAAGGAAAGCAAAGAACTGACGTCAGGGGAGACGTCAGTTTAGGAGTCTAGTCAACCGTACCCTGAATGGAAGCATGCAGTCATCTGTGAGTTCTCTTGACCCCATCCCCCCAAAATACTAATAATAATAAAAAAAAATAAAATTTGGTATACCAAATAAAATGCAAATCTCCATGTTTGTGATTTTCTTATTTTGTTTATGTTTCTCCTAATAGGATTAAAGTATCTTCTGCCCCAAAAAAACCATTTCATAAACACTCATTCTGATAGTAATGCCTCCTGGCCGGGACTGGTAGTTTGCTTCATGTCCCTTTAGGCCTGCTTACAAGCCAAAGCCCAGAGGACTCAGAGTTAAACTCTTGGTTCTTCTTAAAGCAATAGTTATAAAAGCTACTTTAGAGGTACATCAGCTGAGCAGGGACCTGTAGGGTGGGCAAGGTAAGACAGCTCAGAGGCTTCAGGGACTCGGGTGGACAGAAGTGGCAGAGTTAAGAGTCTCATCCACACTTAGGAATCTGAAGGGAAGGGGAGGTTTCCTCTCTAAAAATATATCCCTTGCTCCTATCTCCTGCAGGACCTTGGCTAGCAAGATGAACCAACAGGAACAATCTTGTCCTCGAAACACTACAAAATGGTAAAATATATCAGTTTTTTTCCCTTCCCCCCAACAATAAGATAACAGCCCCCAAACCACAGAGCTGTTTCATATATATACCTTCCCTATTGCATAAGAATTGCTATTATACTAGGCTGAAATAGAATTATGACTTGAGAGCCAATGTTAATTCTTTTAGCAATGAGTATATAAAAACAAACCAAGGTTCATAGTGTATACTATGACTGTTAGTAAAATGTGCCATATAGAAAAATGAAGGAAACCACCATAGATACAACCCCTAAAGCATTTCTAATGCCAATGTGTGAATAAACAGTTTCCATTACCTGTAAGTAGAGTAATCCTAAAGTTGTAAGAAGGTCTGTATTTTCTGGTGAGAACCTGTAACATAGAGATGCTCACAAGGAAACCATGATTATGAGATACAGACTGACAGTCATCTGCCCCACTGCCAACATCCAGGACCCTTTATTAAACCTCTTCCTTTCCCATGTAAACTTCTGAGGGCAATTTGGCAATTTCCTTAAAAAAACAAATCATCACAGTCCTGGCAACAGAAACCTGCTCAACAGAACGAAGCAGGGTTTAGAATCCAGACTCCTTGTTGGAGCCTTTCTTTTGGACCAACAGCAATCTTAAAAAAGAACTGTGTGGAATGATTCATCACACTGAAAATAACCAAGCTTAAGGCAAGTCAGTCAGGACACAGTTATGCTAGTCCTTCTGTTGAGACGGCTCTTTGCCACTTTCCCTGTGCTTACAATGGTAGGGAGCCTACTTCAGTACTATGTCATTTAGGACTCCAAGGCCCCTGACGCTGTGCTCTCTAAACTAACTTGCCAAACTAAACAAAATAAAGAAGGCACATAGCAGCCCTTAGAAAGAATTAGACACTGGGTCTTGGGAGTAAACACTGACCTAAGTATTATCTGACTTCTCTTGTCTTTGTCAAAAAGCCAAAGCAACATAGTTGAGACCATCTGAATATAGGATCATCAGTTTCAACAGTTAAAGCATCAAAGAGCAAGGAGCTGTCTCCTGCTTGGAAGGAAGGGAGGGAGGGAGGGAGGGAGGGAGGGAGGGAGGGAGGGAGGGAGGAAGGAAGGGGGATGCTTGTTCCCTGTAGGAAGTCCAGAACCTTCAGAGCCAAAGCCCAACCCATGCCTGAGCTGGCAAACAACTTTCTCAGTGCAAATGAGAATTTGCCTCCCACTTTTCTATAGTAAGGATCCATTTTGGTCATGTCCCTCCCAAATCACATATGTAACTTGTCCTTCCCATTCTTCTGACTCCATCAGTATCTGTCCCCCTTCAAGAACAGTCTTCTCCAAAGCTTCGGGTCTTGAACCTACCTTCTCAAATACTCAACTGTCTGGTGTTCTCCTTTGGGAAGTTGAGTGACTCAAATCTCTTGAGTGGTCACTGTCAGTACCCTCATGGGATTCATGTGCACTAACTCAAAATGCCAACTTGTATAGGACAAGGGTCAGGAACAGGCCGACTCTCCAGCATTACAGGACTTGACTTACTCTATGGCTCCTTCCTACCTGTCCACATAAGCCTGACCTTTTGATGATAGAAATTGTTGTAGTTTACCAAACACAAGAGATTTTTCTGTCACAAAATGTAGTTAAATAAGATGCAGAAAAGAAAGCAGTGCTATGATTGAAATAGCCAGGAAATTTACCCTGTGGCCAACGAAGCTAAGAAGTGACCAGTACTCTATACCAGTTCAAAATTTTAGTCCAGGAGTCACACATATTCTATTCTGTGATCAAACAAGATACCTGAACATTTTATACTACAGCTGTCCTATTTAAAAGAAACAAACCAGGTGCAGAGGCAGGTGGGTCTCTGTAGGTTCAAGGCCAACCTGGTCTACATAGCAAATTCAAGGCAGCCAGAGCTACATACTGAGATCCTGTCTCAAAATAAATAAATGAAACAAGATAATAGTACACAGGAAAGACAAGATTCCAGGTGTCCCTAGAGAGGAAACATGGAACAGTAGCACGAGAAACTCAGTCATCCATTATCAACAGGTTAGACTATCCTAATGATACTTTTAAACAAACAGCAGCAACAGCAAAACCCATGATATCGGGACTGGAGTGCAGCTTAGTTGTAGTACTTGTGTTCGCTTAAGCATGGGCAAGATTCTATCCTCAGCATAAAAAACCAAAATAACAGTAACACAAGACATATTGGTCTTAGACTAGTAAAACCAGCTGTCTGTTACTGAGCTAGGAGATTTCTGTTCCTAATATGATCTCTAGGATCTGCTATGGAGTATTTAACTAGATAGTCACACTGCCAGCTGACCCTAAATTCTAGCTGAGTGCATGCCCGCCCACTTCCCTTGCAACTGTGTGCTCCTACCTAATTTCAAAAAGTGTACAATTTTAGGGTTATTTAAAACTAGGATGCTTACTCCATATTTAGCTTCCAGTATCATCTTCCTTCAATATGGCCTGGAACACATGTTACAGTTAGTTTCACTCAGACAGGTGGAAAAAAAAAAACAAAAAAAACACCTAAGGAACCTAAATCTCCAGCTGGCCTGTGGAGCAGCTAGCCTAGAACGGACACTGTTATAGAAGAAAGAAACAACCTATTCTAACATATCTCTAACATATCTGTTCCATTGCTTTTCTCATCGCTTCCTGTAGGCATGTCCAACCTGTGCCCATGGGCTGCATGCATTCCACAATATCTATGAATGTGTTCCAACAAAAATAGCAGACTTAGAGAAAACTGAGATTTTTTGTGTGTGTGTACAGTTTTGTGTTATTCAATTGTGCAGTTCTTGAGGGTGATAATCTCATGTTGCAATGTTAAAAGGTGGACACGCTGGTTAGTCTAAGAGAAAGACACTTACTCAACTGCTTTCTTGTAGATCTCAATGGCTTTGTCCAGGTCTCCCTCCAGTAAGTGGATCTTCCCCAGCATTATGTAAGTCAGATCATGCTTGTTAAGCTGGAGGGCACTGTGCAATTGGTCTTGTGCCTAATTAAAGTTTAATGGAATAAAGAAACCAAATCAATACCACTGAAGGACAATGGTTTCCTATGGTAAATATGAAAGCAGAGCTTTGATGTTCTTATGTGGGAATATCATTTCTCAGAAAATAGCTTTTACCATCTAAAAACCAAGCATAGCCTAGCTGGCCTTGCTGAGTTCATATGAGATGATCAAGTTTCTTAATGTTTCCTGCTTGACATTTACACCTATGACTTAAACTTCATAACCCCAAAGGGACATGACAGTACAATATAGAATACCACAGCAAACTTGATCCCACCTACACTCCTGACTACATGAACAACCTTTGCCAGCTGGACCTTGTTTTCCTCAACAATATGAACACAAATTAACATAAAAGTTGTTTTTTTGTTTTTTACAAAAACACATGTTTATTACAGAATGTTAGAAAAAACGACCCAATTGACTGCTTTAAATAATCAAAAACCACACCTCTGCAGATGAGAAAGACCCAGCAGCATACAGACATTTCAGGTTAGAGAGACATGTCTGCTCCTGGTGAATCACTTCTGGAAAGTTCTCAAATATTTGATTCCAAAGTGAATGTATGAATTGACTTAACATGATTAAAAAAGTAAACTATAAATATAAGGGCAGTTGAAACAATGGCAATAATTAGTTTACAACAGTCATTCCAGGACAGTGAGTAGAGAGCTGTTCTTATGTGTCCTGTCTGTGTGTACATACACACAGATCAAAATCAGGTCAAATAGGAGCGGCATGTGCCCACACATTTGAAGACCCTGAAGAATGCCACTGAAAGGATGTATAAGATCCACTACACATCTGTCTCAAGAACAGCACACTCCTTACAGGTCACACTGGAGTATTAACCACTACAGACGCCACGGGGAAGACGTCAAACCTGCTGTGTTCACAGGCATCTGCTGTATCCGAGGCATCCATTTTAATCTTGGGGCTTTAAGAACGTCTTTGTTCTAATGGGTTTTATATTTCCATTTTCATCTTCTTCGTAATTGGCTCGGTCCCTCTTCTTGGCAAACTTTTTTCCAATTGTTCCCACCAAAGTCTCATATCTCCTCACCATCTCTTCATCTGACACATCCACCTCCACTGTCTCCTCTTCTGCCGTGGCTTTGTTCTTAGAATTCATCTGAAGCATTAACTTCTCAACTTCAGTATTAAATCCTCTGAACGACAGCCTTCCATAGAGAAGATCTTCACATAGTGAGAAGTTCTGCTCTTCAATGATGAAACTCTCTTTCTCCTTGAACTCTGGCAGATCCAGGTACCAGAGCTCATCGCTGATCATCTTCTTTTCCTCCTCCAGTTGTTTCTTGGTTTCCGAGTCCAGGCCCCTTTGCATGAACTTCATGCGCAGCAGGTTCTTGGATAACTTAGTCTTGCGCTCGGATGCCATGTTGGGTATAGTTCCAGAGGCTAGCCTAAAAGTTGTTCTTATTTATTCATTCAACAAGTATTCATTGAGTGCCTGCTAGTCTAGAGCCTGGTATACTAGAGTTAACAAGAAAATAATGCTATGGCTGTGCCTGCCTCGTGGAGGCCCTGGGTTCAGTCTTCAACACTACACAACAAGAACAAACATGATATAACTTTTTGCTCTGGAGGAGCCTACATCTTAGTAGGCTGAGCCTACATCTTAGTAGGCTGAATAAAACTTTTTCATTCACTGATTCAATGAGGGCTTCTATAAATGTCATGTATTGTGTTTATTTAGCCTGTATAATAAATCTAAATGTAACTCTCTGCCTCAGTACAGGTCCAAAGACCAATCCTCCCTCTCCCCTGACTTAGCTATACTATGAACAGGAATGTACCTGATCAAAATATTCTCTGAAGAGAAAAATTTAATCAGCTGTATAAAACTATAGATTCATCAAGAAAACTTATGTGTCCACTGAATATGTATTTTATTATATATATCTCACAAAAAATAATTCTTACACTCTAATTGCTAATATGCAGGTATTTTTTCATATCCCTGAAAGACAGACAAGGTTACATTGTGATCTTGCAAAGCCATGTTAAATGGGTATTAATGAGAGTCAGTCTTGGTAGCGGTTAAAAAAAAAAAGAACAAAGCCTCACAGTCACCAGGTTATGAAGGAAACTACCTAATCACCATCACTACCCTTCGGAACTCTCAAAAATTCATCTGTTCCTCAATTAAGACATATATTTAGGGCTGGAGAGATGGCTCAGCAGTTAGGAACACTGCTACTCTTCCAGAGGTTTGATTCCCAACACCCAGTTGATGGCTCACAACCATCTGTATGTAACTGCAGTTGCAGAGGATCCGAAGTCCTGGCCTCCAAAGAGACCAGGCACACACATGGTACATAGACATACATTCAAGCAAAACATACACATAATAAAATAAAAAATTTCAAAGTTTTAATTTAAACAAAAAAACAGGTATCTATTTATTAATTTGAGAACCAAGGTAAGATTAACATGCTTTGTCTTATATCAAAGTCTTAGAGCAAAGTTTGTTTGGAGTGAAATATAAATTCACATCAGAAAAATTCTTATCATAAAACAAAATTCAATCCCCTTAAATTCATTTTCGTTGACCTTAAAAGCAAAAATCAAGGCCAAGCATGGTGGTCCACATCTTTAATCCCAGCACTCAGGAAGCAGAGGCAGGTGGATCTCTGAGTTCAAGGCAAGCCTGGTCTACAGAGTGAGTTCCAGGACAGCCAGGGCTACACAGACAAGCCCTGTCTCCAAAAACAAAAACAAAACAAAAAGTAAAAATCAGTTGTTGCCGGGTGGTGGTGGTGCATGCCTTTAATCCCAGCACTCGGGAGGCAGAGGCAGGCAGATCTCTGTGAGTTCGAGGCCAGCCTGGGCTACCAAGTGAGTTCCAGGAGAGGCGCAAAGTTACACAGAGAAACCCTGTCTCGAAAAACAAAACAAAACAAAAAAAAAAAAAATCAGTTGTTGTCAAAGCATAAGATGGTTCTCATGGTCAAAATGACACCTTAAGGCAAACGTGTGCGTGTGCATGTGCGTGCGTGCGTGCGTGCGTGCGTGCGTGCGTCTCAATTGGTGAAATTCTGGAGTGTGCAACAATGGCCTGAGAAGGTCCACTTTTTGATATGTGTCTTGCTGGACATTTGTTTCTATACTAGAACATTTAATGGGAGGTAGAGAGAAAGAGAGAAGGCAACTGGACCACCACTGATATTCTAGACGACGACTCCTCCACTTTTTTTTTAATCAAAAGTAAGAAAAAAATGGGTTGGAGAGATGGCTCAGTGGTTAAGAGCACTGGCTGCTCTTCCAAGGAGCCAGGTTCAGTTCTCAGCACCCACATGGTAGTTCACAACTGTCTGTAACTCCAGTTCTAAGGGATCTGACACCCTCACAACAGACATACATGCAGACAAAATACCAATGCACATAAAATAAAAAATAAATCATAAAAATTAGGGAAAATGAGTAATGACAAGTATTAACATGGCAATAACGATAAAAGGCAATTTTTATTCCCCAAGCTCTGCAGACAATAGAGTCAATACACAATGGACAGTGGCTCTTCTGTGACAAATGAATCACAGTGAATTCCAGCCAACCACCATCACCATTTTTATGAATTACCTTGTTGAACTGCTTTAGATAAGTATAGCACACTCCCAGGTTATGGCAGATCTCCTACATACAAAAGAAAGGAGAGTGGTCAGGTGTTACGTCTACAAGAAGCAGGAGAGCACAGCAGTCTAAAGACTGTAGTTGAGGGTTTTTTATGTTCATAAATATACATGATTCTACAAAAAAATTCCTAAGTGTATTCTTTTAAACTAAAATTATAAAATGCATGACTGGAGTGATGGCTCAGCAGTTAGGAGCATTGCTTGTTCTTGCAGAAGACCTGAGTTCTGAGTCCCAACACCCACATGGCAGCTCACAACCTGTCTGTAACTCCAGTTCCAGGGAGTTACATGCCCTCTTCTGGACTTCAAGTGCCACACATATATGTGGTGCACAGACGTCCATGTAGACAAAAACACCTAGACACATAAATATTAAAAATTTAAAAAAAGATTATAAGAACCACAAGAGCAGACAGAATCTTCCCAGATCTGTGGCTAATATGTTGAAATCTATAGCAAGGTCAGTGGGGCAAGTCTTTCCTCCTTTGTAAATTACATTTTATCAGACTAGAGTTACTTCCTATGGCTCTTCTATACTAGAACCAAAACTACAGAGTTAAGTGTAAAAAGCTGCAATACTATATAAATACGTGTAAATACTTTTTTTTTTTTTTTTTTTTTTTTTTTATAAAAAAAAGTTTGCCAACCTCTGATCTGAGGAAAAGAAAGATGAATCAAAAATCCACTTTTTGACCACCTTGGCTGCTGACAATTTCTAAATCTTGCTCACTAATCTGTCTTCTGGCCATAAGTGATGTGAAATCTCTGGAATTTCTTTGTAATAAATCTGACTTTAGCAGATTTGGAAAGGAAACCAGTAGTAAGAAAAGTGTTTCTGGAAAGCAGCAAGGGCCCAGCACCCTGTAAGTGGTAGGAATGCAGCCCTGTCTCAGGATCAGAGACAACTAGTTTAATGTGTTCCACATCTCCTAGAACAACAAAACCATCAGTGGTAAATCACCTGTTATACAGTAGGCTTGATACCAGATGTTTCCATATATATTACTTTAATTTTCCAAGAAATCTGCAACATCAGTATTGTTCTTTTAGTTTTATAGGAAACAGAAGCTCAGAGAGGTTAGACAGTTTTCGTAACACAGAAGGTGACAGCGCTGGGATTTTTTTTTTCTTCTTTCTTTAGTTTTGTATCCTAACCATGTACAGATGTAAACAGCAACACCACTGACTCATGAGCCTGACAACCATCCAATGCTATCTACTATTATTTTATAACCAAGTACCAAATAGTGTAACATTTCATTTACAAGCATTTCAGTACATTTCTCAAATGACATGGTCTTTAAAAAAAAAAATCAGGTCTGAAGAGATGGCTCAAGAGTTGAGAGCACTGGCAACTCTCCCATAGGATCTGGATTCAGTTCCCAGCACCTACATGGTGGCTCGTGGCCATTATTACCTCACTTCCATGAGATTCAGTGTCCTCTTCTGGCCTTGCAAATACTTCCCACATGCAGGCACACAGACATACATGCAGGCAAAGCACACACACAAAATAAAAATAAGTAAATCTTTTAACAATTTGTTTTGAACCTACAATACTATTATCCTACCTCAAAAACAAAACGAGCATCTGTCTCGGAAAGGTTTCACTTTTTAAAATTATTTCTCTTAAACCACAATTGAAATAATGTCTACATTACCAAGAACTGTGCCTTCAACTCAAGCCTGCCTCAAAACTTGTATATATTCCATTTTATCATGGTGTAAAGAAGTACATGGACAGACAAGAGAAATACCACCTTTCTTGTCATTTAATGCTCTGCACACTAAGTGACCCCTGACCTTGTGAATCATTGCTGTAGGTGATACTTGAGAAGATAGCACAGGAAATGTAGAAGAGAAAACAGAATCCTGTCTCTTATGAGTATAGGATAGGAGTATCCAGGGACATCCTGCCAGGGCAGCAGACACTGCAGAAAGATCTCAGGCTAGAGTTAGCAACCTTCAACTGCGGGCTGCGATCTACTTCTGTTCTTCTACGACCTCACTGTGTGCCCTTTGCCATGCCATCCCATCCCCCAAAGCCTCAGGTTTCTCTCTTGACATTAGTGGAAATTCTCCCTACTTACCAGTTGATTCTGAAGTCAAGACAATGGCATACAGGATTATTATCCCCTTGTTAGAACCAGACTGTGGAATATCATGATGAGTACAAGAAAGTAGAGCTGAAAGATTTCCTACAGACATTTATTAGGTATCACATAGATGGTATCTGGCTGTTTGCTGTCCCAAGTGAGTCAGAATACCAAGTGAGCTCTTTCAGCTACACAGAGCAGGAGGCGTGCTTCATCTCCCCTTTGCCCAGCCCTCCGGACTCATCTGTTTTTCTGTTCTGCTCTTCCTGAGCTCCATCCTCAACTCATTGCCAAATAACTATCTCAACCAGTTTCATGGGTTCAGTTACTAACTTTATGTTCCTGACTCCAAAATGTTCATCTATAACCTAGAACATCGTGATTTCATATCCAACTATGCACTGGACATATCTCAATTTAGATAGCCTACCAGAACCTAAAACTTCCTTTGTCCAAATTTTTCTGAAAGACAAAAATCAGAAAGTGAGTGAATGTGTGTGTATTTACTCATGCTCGCCTGCAGGGCCCAAGGGCTTCCTGAGCTGCTTCCTATGTGTAGTTTCACCTTGGCCTCTAATGATTCAACTCAGCTCAGCTCTTGGGAGGTGCAGACAGGGGGATCAGGAATTCAAGGCTATCCTCTGCTACACAGCTAATTCAAGGCCAGCCTGGACTAAATGTGACCCTGTGTACAAAGACAATGGGGATAGTGACAGTAAGATGACTCAGTGGGCAAACGCACTTGCCACCAACCCTGACGGCCTCCTGAAGGAAAGTACCAACTCCTGCAAGTGGTCCTTTGACCTCTACACTCACCAAAGCATGTGTCCTCACATATACATAGAGTGTAGACAAAACACATAGATGGATGGGATGAAAAAAATTCAAGTTAATAACCACACCCAGAGGGAAAAAATAACTGAGAATGAAATGTACTTAGAAAATCATAATGCTGGCAAGATGGCTCACTGGGTAAAGGTACTTGTGACCAAGTCAGCTGACTTGAGTTCAATCCCTGCACCATGGGTGGATGGAGAGAACAAGCTCCCACAGGCTGTCCCTGATCCCACCCCGAACATTCTGTAAACACAGTAAATAAAGTGTTATTCAACTTTTCATAACCAGTGCCCTAAGCACTCTAAGGGAAACTGTTCTCTCTCTACTATAGTCAATCTACTTCTCTACAGAGGAAGGTCTCTGCAAGAATCAGTCAACAGTATAAAAACAACTAAAGGAAAGCAGAAAGAGAAAGGTAACTGTGGAAACACATACAACTTCAGACTGATACGGAGAGGGTGCTAGAAGAGAAGGGAGGGAGAAGGGAAAGGAAAGCCAGGCATGTTGGTGCACACCTTTAGTCCCAGCACTGGGGAGGCAGAGGCAGAAAAACTCAGAGTTTGAGGCCAGCCTGGTCTACAAAGCGAGATCCAGGACAGCTCAAGAGCTACATAGTGAGACCCTGTCTCAAACAAGCAAACGAGAGAGAGAGAGAGAGAGAGAGAGAGAGAGAGAGAGAGACACGGAGGGAGAGAGAGACGGAGAGAGCGAGGGGACAAACTACTTAGGAATCAGAACACAACTACCGAAATTAAGGAAAAGGACAGGCTACTAGAATACATACAGCTAAAAGCAAAGACAGTGATCTCTCTGGGAGATAAAACTGAGCACATGTAAAGACATAAAAATGGATGTAAAGAATAAAATAATAGAAAATGAGAGACAAGTTAAAAGCCACAGAGCTGCTGTGTCTGAAAGGAAGTGACAGTCGGTGTCCAGCCAGGGCTGATCATCCATCCACCAGAGGCTACTGTTGGTTTCCTTTCCTGGGGAGTCCTAGTCCAGCTGAGGTCCACATTTAAATGTACTTTCCAGCCTTCCTTTCAGAGGCTGTGGCTAAAGCACAGGCTCTCAGGGCTTGCTCTTCCCTGCTTCTTTGAGCTCCTTATCTAAGAATTAATAATTCTTAGATAAGTCACCATTAACTAACCATGAGTAAATCTCAGCCTGAAATTCTAGGACTACCAAATGAATTCCAAAACCAGTGACATGGATTTTCATGGGGGAGAGAGACTTAATTTATCAAGAGAATGTTTAATCTGATTTTGTGTTGTACTTACACATAATCCCCAATTTATACAAATACATGGTGGAAATAAGGGGATAGGGACGGTGACTGTGGTCAAACTATGAAAAGGTCACAGTGAAACCCATTGTTTTGTACAATTAATATACACTAATAAGAAAGGGAAGAGCGCTCTGGAGGCAGAGCCAGGCCCATCTCTGTGAGTTCAAGGCTAGCCTGGTCTACAGAACACGAGATCCAGGACAGAATAAGCTACACAGAGAAACTCTGTCTCGAAAAACCAAATCAGAAAAAAGAAATAAAAAAAGAAAGAGAGAAAGGGAGAAAGGGAAGCTGGTAGAAGGAAAACAAAGCGTCGCTTCAACTTGTCATGATCCAAAGAAAGGCAAAAGAAACAGCTGACTGATTGCCAAGCAGATAGGGAAAAAATACAAAAAGTGCAGTGAAGACATCTACTGCTGATGCGTTCTAATTCCAAAGGTAAAACAACTCAACTCCTAGAGCTCTTGGAAATGAGATGAGATAATCACAGCAAGACTCGGACCAGGGAAAAGTATCAGCAACATTAACAGCTGGAAACTGTACAACAATGCCTGCAAAGTTATGCAGAAATGCCATGCTGAAAACAGAATCGAAAAGACAGTTTGACCATCTGAGAATTCTAGCCAAGGGCTGGCACTGTGGAGATAGAAGGCAGGCAGATCTCTCTGAGTTTGAGGCCCACCTGCTCTACATAATGAATTTGAGGCCAGCCAGGGCTACACACACAATGAGACCCTGCCTCCAAAGAAAAAGCCACTTGAAAAATGTAACCATTAACATGCTAAGAAAGAAATGACATTTCTTACCCAGTCTTTCTGGTTAAGTTTAGCTGCTTCATTATATACTTCAGTGGCGGCTTTATGTTTTCCCAGAAGAAATCTGTGAAAATACATTTTCTATAATTACTCAAATTTCATTATTTTTGGTTTGATTTGAGGCAGGTTCTCATGTAACTCAGGCTAGCCTCCAGTTCATTGTGTAACCAAGGATGACCTTGAACTTCTGATCCTCATGCCTCCACCTTCAAGTACTAGGATTACAGGTGTGTACTGCCACACCCAGCTAACCTAACTCCTATAAGAGTAACTCTACAAGTTCACATTTCACACATATTCCACAGAGCTAAAAACTGTGGGAAAGACAAGGGAGAGTGCTGTGTCCCAAGAGCAGAAGCTCCGGAGGCAGGGCTTGCATCGGCAGTTGTTTAAGACCTTAGTCTCATACACACCAATGTTGGTGGCACTCTTCTATAACTACTTCCTATAGCATTCTATAAAAATAAACAACAACAACAAAACAAAAAAGTCAAATGATAATACCACTAAGCATGAGCTGCCATCATTTGTCAACATCATCCAATAAGGACATGTCTTTTCCTCATGAAGCCAGGTTTCTTTCCTTGATCATGAATTTGGAAGAAAAGAAGAATCGATTTCTATGTAAAAATGATGCAAGTATGAATGGCAACATAGGGAGGAATATGAGATGGTCCTGTATAGAACACTGTACTACTCTGAAGAAGTTTATGACAACTTCAGAAGGGTTTCCATTTAGGAATCCGCAAGCCATTTGCTCAAAATACCACAAGCTTATTATATGTCAGATATTCCACTAAATACCAGAATAACAGGCTATGAGTTGCCTATATGATTATAGAGGAGTTATGGTATAACACAATATGACAAAACAGTGTTCTCATCTAACTAGAAAGACCTGAGTTCCTTAATATTAGCTGACTTCCAGATTAATTCATGCTCTTCAAAATGAAACCCATTCTACTTACCATTCACTGGCTTCCCACCTATCAGGCATCTGGCTACCAGCAATAGGCTTCCCTCAGAATGCATTTCAGGAAAAAGCCTTTCTATTTGTTTTTGGGTTTTTTTGAGACAAGATTTCTCTGTGTAACAGCCCTAGTAATCCCGGAACTCACTCTGTAGACCAGGCTGGCTTCAACTCAGACATCCATCTGCCTCTGTCTCCCCAGTGCTGGGATTAAAGGCGTGCACCACCACTGCCTGGCCCAGGAGAAAGCATTTTATGTGGTCTTCTGTGATTGATCCAATACTCACAAAGATCTGGCCACCTGCTTGAGATTATCAGCACACTGAGGGCTGAGAACAGCACACGTCTGAAAGAGTTCTAGGGATTCTTGGATATTTCCTTCCAGGCGTAAAATCAGTGCTGCCAAGCAAAAGAAAACACAGAAAATACACCATATTCTTGGAAGAAGAGGCTAGCATCAGAAAAAATGGAGGAGGAGGTAAGATACCACATCAGAGAAAGCTTTTGGATAACTTTGAATCCAATCAGTCATCACTAAATGGGTAGAAGCAAGTAAAGTGTTAGTAAGGTAAAACCTGTAATAAGCTAACTTTCACTTGCCCACTCTGCAACCAGCATCTATACCCAGATAACTGGTCTTTTTGCAGATCACAGAAATTCTTTATAAGAATAATATTTTGAAAAGCTGAAGGTGGCTCAATCTGTTAAGGGTATTTGCTACTCTTGCATAGGACTCTGGTTCAATTCCCAGTATCCACATGGTTGCTCACAACCACCTGTAACTCTAGTTCCAGGGGATCCAATGCTCTCTACTAGCCTCTACAGGCACCAGCCATAAACATGATGATACACAGACATACATGCAGGCAAAACATTCAAACATGTAAAACAATAATTTAAAAATATATTTAAAAAAACATAATCATAACTGGGTGGTGGTGGCACACACCTTTAATCCCAGCACTCGGGAGGCAGAGGCAGGCGGATCTCTGTGAGTTCGAGGCCAGCCTGGGCTACAGAGTGAGTTCCAGGAAAGGCTCCAAAGCTACCCAGAGAAACCCTGTCTCCAGGGGAAAAAAAAACAAAACATATACACCCCATGTCATGCACTGACCTCCAGGTGTATGTGCAACACACACACAAAATTGGGTTCAAATTTCAAAGGATAGTGAATAAGACTTTTGTGAGACATTATTTGAATTTAAGTATTCCCTAAGTTGTTGGGTTGTTTTGTTTCCCAAGAATCTAGGCTAAATATATTTTTCCAGTAAGAAAAGAAACAGTATGTCTTACCTTGGACATAGATAGCATATTCACATAACCCCTGAGTCTCCTGAAGCTGTTCTTTGATCACAGCCTAAAAGAGAAGAACACCTGAGTAGTGATTAAGTGTCACCAAGAAAAGAGTAGGAATAGACAAGGGGCATATATGAAATACCTAGGATATTAATAATGACTAATCAGGTAGTTCCTTCAGGATTTTTGTTTTTGTTTTTCTTTTTTTCTTTTTTTTTTTTTTTTTGGAGACAGGGTTTCTCTGTGTAGTTTTGCACCTTTCCTGGAACTCGCTTTGTAGTCCAGGCTGGCCTCGAACTCACAGAGATCCACCTGGCTCTGCCTCCCGAGTGCTGGGATTAAAGGTGTGCACCACCACCGCCCGGCGATTTTTGTTTTTCTTACCATCACTTATTTTAGAATGAGGTTAGCAATCTAAGGGCTCTCGGGACATTTCTGTACATCCCTCACTTAAAATTCTTTTAAGGCTGAAAAGACAGCTCAGCATTAAGAGCATTTGCTGCTCTTCTAAAGGACTGGGGTTCAATTATCGGCATCCACAAGGCAGCTCACAACTAACTGTAACTCCAGTACCTGACACTATCTTCTGGCCTCCTCGAGCACTGCTTGCATGTGGTGCACAGACATACATGTAAGCAAAACATTCCAAACATATAAGTTAAAAAAATTTTAGTGTAGGCGGTGGTGGCACACACCTTTAATCCCAGCACTCGGGAGGCAGAGGCAGGTGGATCTCTGTGAGTTCGAGGCCAGCCTGGTCTACAGAGCGAGATCCAAGAAAGGCACAAAGCTACACAGAGAAACCCTGTCTTCAAAAAAAAAAAAATTGGTAAGTTTTCTGTTTTTGCGTTAATTTAAAAAAGAAACCATTCATTGTGGTACACGCCTACAATCCCAGCACTCAGGACATAGAGACAAGATCAAGAAATCAAAGTCATCTTCTACTACCTATCGAGTTTGAGGCTAACCTGGGCTCCATGAAAGCCTGTTTCAAATAGAAACAAAAACAAAACAATGACATACAAGAGACGATGACTAGAGTAACCCTACAATCTAAACTGCTGTCTTGGCCAGGCATGGAGGCAAACACACCTTTAATCCCAGCACTCAAGAGGCAGGGCAGGAGGAGCTCTGTGAGTTTAAGGCCAGCCTAGTCTACTTAGCAAGTTCTAGGTTAGCCATGGATACAAAGTGAGACTGTATCTCAAAATTAACTAATTAATTAAGCTTCTATCTGGCTCATGACACAAAAATGTTCTCAATCCCTACTTAAAATATTAACTAGTGAAGCTAGGAAAACATGAGAAGACTTCTAAGCACCTTTACAGATACTAGGGATTCTCTGGTGAGCAAATCACATGGGTTCTATACTGTAGATGGGCTCGGCTCCGGTACTTTAGGAGCTCAAAAGACAGCATCTGATTCCAACTCAGAGAATTAAGGAAGGCTTCCTAACGTGAAAAGTCTCAAACTGTGTGTTGGCAAGTGGTGGAAGAAAAGCTGAGGCAAAAGAGAGGGTCAGAAAGAGGAGGACTGAAAATGTCATACTAAAGGGTTTGAGTACAATGGGAAAATCATGACCAGTTTTAAGCAGGAAGGAGCCTGGTCCTATTTGCTATACAGAAACACACTGAAAGAGACAAGATTAAAGTCAAGGTTGATAGATAAGCTATTATTTAAATTAAAATAATGAGGTTTAAAGCAGGAAGGTCGGGGTGCAAATTCAAGATATTAACTGCCATGCTGTGCTTCGGATACTGCTAGTGTCTGCCCAGTCTGCCTCTAATTCGTCCATTGTTGCAGTCTCTCACCTTGCATGCTTCATAATCCTTCCGGATATAGTGCAGATGGATCAACCAGTTCTGTTTCTCCACAATAGGAAACTCTAGAGCTGGAAAGCATATTTTGACATAATCAGTGTTACATTTCCTCCTTTAGCATGTCCTCATGTCTAAACTAACCGTTAGAAATTACAATACCACATTAAGTTCTTCATGGAATTTGGAAATTTATATAAGTATCTCCTGAATGTCAGATACTTGCATAATTACAACTGAATTTCATAAATCTCAGCTACTCAGAAGGCTGAGAAAGAAGTATTTTAAGTTCAAGACCAGTTTGAGCTACACAGTGAGTTTGGACCAGTCTTAAACAAAGATAAATAGGGCATGGATTTTTCCCTCAGGAAACTGACATAGCAAGACCCTGTGTCAAAAACATAAAAAGTTTTTAAATAAAATTAAATGTCACACTTATTTGACATATACATAAAATTAGGGGAGGTCTGATTTATACAAGAATTGAATGCTTATTACACAAATAAAAATTAGTATACAAAGCCGGGCGGTGGTGGCGCACGCCTTTAATCCCAGCACTCGGGAGGCAGAGCCAGGCGGATCTCTGTGAGTTCGAGGCCAGCCTGGTCTCCAAAGTGAATTCCAGGAAAGGCACAAAGCTACACAGAGAAACCCTGTCTCGAAAAACCAAAAAAAAAAAAAAAAAATTAGTATACACTGACATTAACCAAACAACATTAAAGTACATTACAGGTCAATAATAAACTTACCTGGATAAC
>CABHPH010152596.1:48728-65609 GCA_902168325.1 Peromyscus nudipes | reverse complement strand
TGTCTCCTCAGCCTTCCACTTCCCAGAATTCTCTCCTCCTTGTCCCGCCTATACTTCTTCCTGCCTGACCACTGGCCAATCAGTGTTTTATTCATTGACCAATAAGCAACATGTATGACATACAGACCATCCCACAGCAACTAGGCCAGGCAGCTCCTGGTCTGTCCTGATGTTTCTGACTTTAGCTCTCCATCACCATGAATGCATTCATCTTACACCCCTTTAAGCATAAATTTTATTCATAGACTTTATCTTTGATATCCACATATTCTTCTCAGAATATTTTTATGATGGCTGAAATATTAATACGCTTTATTTCTAGTTCATAGATAGGGATAAAGATAATGATATATCTACTTTGATTTTTCTAAACAACAGACTTTTTTAGCCACTACTGATTGGCAAATGTTCATAGAGCACATTTGCTTGTGTCCAAGAGAGAGGAGCAGGCAACAAATTAATCTGTTGAAGTATAAAAAGATGAAACACAAATGAGTTTCCTGGTCTTTCTCCAGTGTAGAAATGAAGCAAGGGATCCATACAGTGACCAGATAAAATTCACAGGGTTGAAACACAGGGTGAAGAGTCTTGCAAAATAAAAAGTGGGGATTTGTAGAAAGTTACTCTGAAATATCAGTAACAGTACCTACATAAACTTCTTTTTCTTATTTTTCAGAAACAGTTGTTTAAAGCACAAACCATAGCAATATATTGAGAAATATAGTTTTTATTACAAGTAAAATGTTGCAATTATTACACGAAGGGTAGAAATTAACCCAGAAAAATGTTCTGTGGTTTTTATAGTAGGTGCAAGCAATGTCATTTGAAGATAATATATGATGAATTAAAGATTTACACTATAAACTCTAAAGTAATTGTTACTATAGTAATTTCATGAGGATTGAAGAGTGACATTTTATAAGGAGGATATAAAATTGAGAATGTTTATATATCAATATCAGGGCTTCAAATAAAAGCAAAAACTAACAGAACTTGTAAGAAAAAAATAGAAACCTATAAATACTTTACAATATTACAACACTTCTCTTTTTTAACTCTACCATTTCTTTTTGCAGTAAATTTTATTATTTGTTCTTAAAGTCACATGAGTAAAATGTATTTTGAACACGTCTGTCCCATTTTTCCCTTTCTCTATTTACTTCCAAAGTCCAGATGCTTCCCACATGACCTTCTTGCAGCTTTATCTTGTTAATTTTTTTTTTAATATCCCATTGATCCCCAGTTGTCCTGGCATACGCACATAAGTCTGGGGCCACCCACTAGAAAGTAGAAAATACTATTGTCCACATCTCCAAAGAAAACTCTCTCTCCCCAATAGCCATCAGTTACCAATAACATCTCAGCTGGGGTTGAGGCCTTGTAATGCCCTCCCTGCCCATGCTGGAATTTTCATAGCTACATCTTGTGCAGATCTATCGCCTGGGACCCTATTGTGACATCATGAGTACAATAGCCATGTCAGGTCCAGAATTTACAGCATTCCTACCTACCTTCTTACATTTTTCACCCCTTCTTCTGTGATATTCTTAAGCTTTGGCAGGGATTAGTGCAATAGAGATGTAACATTTACAGCTGGGAATTCATAGTCATTTATTCTAAGGACTTGGAACAGTTAAGAGTTTTCTACATTAACCAGTGCCCAGTGTAAAATGTTTTTCTGGCCCGAATTAACAGTAGCACAGATATGTGGATATAACCATAAATATTTAGGAGACCCATTTATTTAGCAAAATAGGAATAACCCTGCCTAGGGTTTATGACTTGCTAAGACACGGGCTTTTGACCAACTACAAATTCATTCCAGTGGGAGAGGCTTGAGACCCAATCAGAAATCGATTACCTTCTTCCCACTATTGCACCAGTTAGCATATCTAGCCTAGAAAGTCAATATTGTAACATGCAGGGTTCAGCACTGTTCAGATCATTGATGTCTTTTCTCCCACAGTGGTCTACATACTACCTCCAGGCACTGTGAAAAATTGTAAGCGTAGAGGGTCTTCGCTGCTCAGTTCAAGATTGATTCCTTTACATCAATCTTGTTTTGTCTTCAGTCATAGAATCTCACCATCAAGTGATGGTGGTCAACCAGGAACAATGACAATAGCCTTTGTTATTTTGGAGTCCTCTGAGCCTTCCTGACCAATGACTCAGAGGGAGGTATCCCATGCTGCCACTGAAATTTCTATTTAATAGCCCATACCTCCTTGGAACAGCACCGGACTTCCATGCAGAGTACATCTATTCATACATCTTTTGCTATTGTTGCTGCTATTTTAGTTGTATTTTGTAATTATTTTATAAGCTAGTGGATTTCTATAAGGCTTTCATATACATTCTTAGTTTTGGTTCATCCAGCCTCTACTCCTTCTCTCCCAAATCCCCATCCAATCTCTTCTTAAACATAGTACTCACCTCCCATTTTATATCATATATATTCTAGTACCTCCTCCAGTTATACTGCTTAACTGGCTTGCAAGTTAGTAGGTTTCCATATGGCTTTTTCATAGTCCTTTCATTTTGTTTAACCACCTTCTTTTCTCCCATTCTTCTACTCCTGTCCTGTTTAAAAATTTCCACCCCTAGTATTTCTCCTCTCTACTCATATTTTACTTATTTCTCTACTATAGAATCCCTCGCCTTTAATTCATCCCTCTCCTACTGCCTCCTTTCCAGTTTCCTGGATTCTACATCTCCTACTTGTTAAACACAGAAAATAAGAAATTCAAAGCTAGGATTTACATATGAGAGGGTTCTGAGTTCAAGTCCCCAGAGCTCACATATAATAAAATACTTGATGTGCCATGCACACTGGTGGATCCTGAAGTTTTGCTGGACAACTGGCCCATCCAAAATGTCAAGTTTTAAGAACTCTGTTTAGAGGCAATGTGATGAACAGTCATAGAGAAAAATATCCAAAGTCCTACTTTGGTCTCCACATATGTACACACACACACACACACACACACACACATACACACACGCACGCACGCATGCACACATGCACTCATGCATGTAAGTGTATGTCATGTACACACAGAGGAATTCACAAATAACTGAAATACATGAAATAATTAAGAACTTAAGATCAATCTCATAAAATATGTTAAAAACATATTCCCAGTAACTATTTTAGTAGGCTTTTAACTACATTGATAAATAACTACTGCTTATAAAATGTATATAGGAATGCAGAGTTTCCAAAATAAACTTAACAGGTTCGAAACCTATAAAATTCTATACTTTGAGAAATTAACTGCTATTATGAAGCTTTAATTATCAGGAGACTTTTTCTTTCTATTAATGTTTGATTAGAGATGTAGATTATTAAAAATAACAAAGTCAAGAGTAACATTGAGCATGTGTGCTCAGTAGATTTTTAAAGATAGACATTGATATGAAACTCAAATTTGCAAGGACTTGGTGGTGCAGAAACCCTGTAGTGGAAGGAAGTGGTGGTACAGGGATTGATTTTTCAACATTGGTACTAGAATAATTGTATATTTTTATGGAAAACAACTACTTAATGTCATTCAATCTGTATCTCGTACAATGTACAAAAATAAAGTATTTTACAAAATCTGAAACTAAGAAATTTATGGATGAAAATATGGGAGAACATCTTTGCCATTTTAAATCAGGGAGTGATATTTTGTTAAGACACTAAAAACATAACCCACCAACATGCAGGATTGATAGATTTGACATGACTAGTACTAAAACTTTGATTCATCAACAGAAAGTATTAGAATCAAGAAAACGCTCTGTTCAAAATAGGAGAACATATTTGATAATCACATGCCTGGCAAATGACTTATATCCTGAGTAAATAAGGATTCTGAGAACTCAAGAGGTAACCCAGGATGATGGTGCTCATCTGTGATTGTAGTCCTTAGAAGGATGTGCCAAGAAGGGGATTATGAGTTCAAGGCCAGTCTGGGCTGCATAGTGAGTATGTGCCAAACAACAACAAAAGCCCTCGAGAACTATAGGAAATATAAAAAATAAGTATTAAACGTTTGAACAAACTGGCTGTGAAAACAAAAAAACAGATGCTTGGGAAGTGAACTCCTGAGTCTGTCATTAGGAAAATGCAATTACAATCAGAAGGGAGAACAAATAATAACAGGTCTAAAAGGAAAAAAAACAAAATCAACACCCTACTTACTAGTAGAGAAGTTAAGGGTTCAAAACCATCAACCATTCAAGTTGGACTACAAATGTCTATAAACTCTTCTGAAAACACTTTTAAAAATAAATGTTCACCTATGCAATATTGCAGTATTCTGCAATATTTATCCAGGAGAGATGAACGCAACATTGATACATGAATGTTAGTAGTGGTTTTCTCATAATAGCCAAATATGTAAAATAACCAAAATTATCATCAGTAAGTGAATAGGTAAATAAATAATTATAGATTTGCATGATCAGATACCATTCAGACATAAGAATGAGCAGCTGATGCACAGAACACAGACGATTTTCAAAATCATCATCATCATCATTATCATCATCATCTCAATCACAGTGATTATAACAAACTTGTATATACAAGTGGAAGCTTGCTTGCATGCTTCAAATATAAACAATACACTGTACAGCCTTCAAAAGTGGCTACTTAACTCTATATGAGGTTCAATTCCTTGTCTCTGTTTCTTGACCTGTTCATTTGGATGGCTTTTATGTTACTTATACAGCCCACTATGGGTGTGTTTTCATATTAAAAGAGCTGATATCTGCAAACTCTCTTAAAAGTGCCTATAACACAGTACTGTCAAGAGTTAGTAACAAGGCTTCATGTGTAAGTAAGAGCAGTTGGTAACCAGGTTTCATGTGTAAAAAGAGAATACATGTTCTTTACTGATACCAGGGACTGTGCATTTTTTTTCTGATTCACTGCAATCTATTTCTTCTCCCATTCTCATAGAAAGATGGGAAGAGATCCATTCTGAGTATAAAACCGTGTGTATTTGGTGCACATAAAAGCTTGCAATTTAAGAATCCATTTAGGATGGCATAGTTATGAGTTTATCCCAAGAGAATAGAATGTCAAACACAGATTTTTCCTAACCCTACTAAAGACATTTTCTGTTTTCTCATTGACTTTCTGTCTCAACTCTATGCATTAAAGGCCTCTTTAGCTCAACAGAATACTTCTCTAATTGTGCAAATAATATATCCAACACTTTTTCAATTGCTAGTTGTTATTCAGATAGTTTATTATATTTTAGGATCTTTCATTCTAAAATTTCTTGTCCTATTTCTTAAATGTTATAAAGTAAGTATGCAACAATTTTTAGGTACAGGATACTTTTCACAATACAGAAAATGTCCTCAGACAAGTTGTACACCAGCCCTTCCTGGATCGCCGGCAGGAACTGGGATTTGTGCCTGCTATATACAACTCTTTATTAACCATATTAAAAACAAACATTTCAGAGGAGTGAAATGCCATATCCAAGAGACCAGACTAAGCATGCTTGGTTTTGTATTTAGTGGATCTGGAAGCAGCTGCATTTCTCTTTGAATCACTCCCTGAGTTCTCCTGCAAATATATGAAAGGATGTTATAAATAATTTAGAAGTTGATGCTTCTTATTTGTCAGGGAGGGCAGCCTAAGTAAAAGCTCCAGCAGGGAGAAATGGGGGCAAACTATTAGAAAACCCTCCGAAGTGTAGGGTGAGCCAATCATTAGGATGATGTTCTCAGGAGATCTGAGGAAACTTTTTTAAGGCCAAGAGGAATGTTCTGCTTGTGAAATAGATAGAAGGGATATATATCTTTTCTAGGATTAGATGCTTGGTTTCATAACTTTTCCAAATTAATTTTGACCTTAAGCAATACTTTGAGCCTGGTGGTGTGTTCACCTGTGAGTCCGCATGTGTGTCCATGCACTGGTGTGAGTGAGACAAGTCTTATGTGGGGAAAAGGAGACAATGTATATGATACAAGGCTTTGATCTTCTACCTCTTACCCACCTGTTCTCATAGTTCCTGGCTCTATATCCCCCTACCTTTACTCCAGAGAAACCCTGTGGTATGTTGCTGCAGAATTAACTATACCTACTCAACACTCCTTGAACGTGAGCCCTGACATTTTTCTTATGCCTATTCATGTGAACTTATATTTCTATTTGAATTTATGTTCTTCAGAAATGTAGTTGGATGATTTTCTTGTTAACCAAACAGTATGCTATTGTTTCTCACTTGAGTTTGAAATGAGTTGATGTCTGTAAACTTCTTAAAGCCCAGGGCAGGATGAAGACATCAGTTAATAGCAAGGCTGCTTGTGTAGGGAAAGGGAATATGGTCTCTCTGATCTCATTTGCACTGTATGAGATTTCTTCTCCAGTCTCCCTAGGCTAATACAATAGCTTCTTGGATAGGATCTTATACATGTGCCTGCTGTGGCCAGGCTACAGCAAACCATCCAAAGCCCTGTGCTTGGCTCACTCAAGATGGGATCTGTCCAAGACAGGAGTCACACTTTACTTCTCTTTGTATCATTGTTGCTAACGGTGTAGTTGGTATTTTAGTTGATGTTCTTTATATGTGGGGGAATGGATGGCTAAAGAAATAAATGAACAAAGGAGACACCTTGGGATCTAAGTGACAGAAAACAAGTCCAGTGCTTCAGGGGCTCTAATGAGCTGGTTGTGGCAGCAGTGACACTGTTCACAGCATTGGTCTTTGGCAGCCACTGCTGCCTTTGCTGCCAGGCCTTCACATGTCCCTGAGCCAATAGTGAATTGTCAGGGAATCTGGCTATGTAATCATTTGGATGTCCTGAAAAGAAGTGCACATTACTGGGAAGAGGCAGCAGCAGGGGCCAGGCAGAAACAATATGGTTGAAATAAAAATGTCAAAGGGATGCTAAACTCAGGTAGATGATATGAGGCGAGGGAAAATCCCAGGAGAAAAATGTTAAGATTTCATAGGAAGACACTATACAATAAAGAGAAATGGTTCAGAAATTTGAAAACCTGTGAGATAAAATTTACAATGTAAGTCACTAAGTTTAATTATTTTAGCAGATCTAACTATTGAAATACTACTTTGATAGAAGGAGTTAAAACACAGAATTGGTCAGTTTATTTTTTTAAAGACACTTCTTTTGCTTTCATACTAGAAAATAACCCAAGTCATTTTGTAAAGAAAACTTTGTGTGGAAAGTCTCTGTCATCATGGAGTCAGTCAGTCTCGTGTGGACGTAGGATTATATTCATTCCCATCATCAGTTCCTTTAAAACTAACTGCAAATAAATTTCAAGATTTGTGTATCCAACAGTGAAAGTTTTATCAGCATTCATGACAGAGGTGGACTGGGTAAGGGTTGTGGTCTTCACTTGAGTCTTTCATAGGAGAGCAATCAGGATAGCTGAGCATTGTTCTTCTCAGACATACACACTGCATGTCTGGCACCTTGTGCTGTAAGAAATAAAGACCTGGGACTAGATTAATCCAGGTATCTGAGTAAATACAGTGCAGACCAAATGCATGCACAACCCAAACACCAACCTGATTCCTTACAAGCTTTCAAGTCCTTGGTGTCATGAATTTTCAGTCCAATTCAGACCTGCTTTTAGATCTGTTCATGTCTTGCTAATATGCATGACCTCCATAGACGTTTAAATGGAACTTTATCGAGTGAAAATGGCAATAAATTAGAATGAGATAATAACTTCTTCTCCATTGCCTATTTTTAGAGAGACTAATTCCTAGAAAGATTTCATAAAGTGCGTGTGATTGCAATGGGATTGAACTGCTCTTCCTGACACTCTGTCACAGGCAAAGGTTGCTTAGGAAACAGACACTGAAGAATGTTTGCATCCAGGGGCCTATTTAATGGCATAACTGATTTTCCCCTGGTCCCTCTCCTCTGTTTACTTGCTGTAATATCGCTTTTCAGATTCTCAGGTGTAGACTTTCTACATATGCTTTATTTTCCACTCTTTTCAGAAAAATGAACCAACCTGCTATTGCTCCAGTACAAAATCAAAACAAAACTGTCAAGGTCAAAGAAGTCACCAGTATTATTTTATTTAAAGTACTTTAAAAGATAATCACTGTTCATTGATATCACTACAGGTGTCTGATGTCAACATTAAAATCAGTTTTTTGGTTAGTAATATGCAAATTCTATTAAAACCTGTTGTTTTTCACATAACCTCTTCTCTATTTTTGACACACACTCATATACAGATATATATAGAGAGATAGATATAGATATAGATAGATAGATAGATAGATAGATAGATAGATAGATAGATAGATATAGATAGATAGCTAGATAGATCCATACATGTGGCCATGCATGCATGCATCTGTGCCTTTTTGCATGTGTTCATGTGTGTTTATGTGTTTTGTGTGTGTATGTGTTTGTATAAGTTAAGCCATATGTATATGGTTGTTGTTATTTATATGTATATGGTTTATGGTTAACCACTTGTTTTCAGGAAAGCCATAAAGGGACTCATCCCTGGAGAAGATTGATTCTCCTTCTCTCAGCAACTAGCACTGTCCTGTAGCTCTTCATCTAGGGATAAGGCCTTGTGAGATTTCACACTGGAATGCCAACTGGTGTCTTTATTGTGTTGATCCTGTTTTGGGTGACCATATTGTTAAGATTCCATGGGTGTAGCTCCTTGTCATACATAAAACACACCATCTCATAGCAGATGCCCTGATCCCCTGGCTTTTCTAATCATTCTACCCCCTCTTCCACAATGTTTCCTGACCTGCTGGTTGTCCCAAGATATAAATGCCACTATTGAACCATTAGAGATATCTTGCCATGCTGTTCACTGTGGTGTTTCATAGGCTTTGCAGCTGGATAAGACTACTGATTATTCTTCTCTTATGGTGGCTCAGAAGAGCCTTCAGACATTATGAGAGCTAGTTGTTAGGGAAGAGGCTTCTAGGTCAGTTCCAATTTGATTCTTCCAAGTCCTGTGGTCAAAGTATGCAGTGTTTTCAGCAATTTACCATAAGTAAATCAATGCAAACACAAGGCTTATCCTGGTTTGAAGGTCTCTTGGACTTCCATGAGCAGCAACTCAAAGGAAAATTTCTCCTGCTTTGAGCTGCCCTTTTGTTAGATAGTCTATGACTCTTGGTGTAACATGAATCCTAATTGGTCTTAATAATAAAAACATGGAGCCAGATATCAAGGTAAATGCTGAAAGATCAGTAAAGGAGTCAGCCACTAGAGAGACTTCTTACCTCTACAGAATCCTCAGCCTGAAGGGGCAGAGCTCCTGTCTCCACCCTACCTTATCACTTCCTCTCTCTGCCCAGCAATATCACTTCCTGTTTCCTTCTCCCAAGTGCTGGCATTAAAGATGTGTACCACAACTGCCTGGCCTCTTTCAGGCTGAGGATTCGGTAGAGGTAAGAACTAGTGGCTGGCTACTCTGCTTCTCTGATCTTCCAGCTTTCACCCTGGTATCTCACTCCCAGTTTTTATTATTAAGACCAATTAGGATTCATGCTATGTCTTTGGAATAATATTATTATCTCAAGTGGTGTAACTTCATTTCAACTCTCTCTACATATGTATGGATATATATCTACACATACCCAAATATAATAGGTATATATTTTTAAGTAAACATAAAATAATACAGTCCTCTATGGCTTCTTCAAACATCCTTAATGGGAATGAGATAGCAAGAAACTTCCAAAGAGATCTAGTAAGAAAGTATCACAATTTTGAACATGTCTTAAACATGATATCAGTGCAGTTACTGCATGTTTCATAATCAGCTATGCTATACTCATGTGGATACACATTCAAGGTCAGAATGTCAGATTTTCAAAATTAGACAGTTCAGGGCTGCATTATGAGCAATAAAGAAGAGCTTAATCTTGGCTGTCCTACCTTCCAGGGTTCACAGGGTGATCTTCAAATTTCAGTGGTTTACTTTTGATGTTCCGCAGGTTGGTTTGGGGAGCCAAGAAAATCTTGCATGAATGTGGAAAAAGAAGATAAATTCTCAATGAATGTATATTGTGTGACATGTGCCAGCCCTGTCAAGGGTCAAAGCCTTCAGCTTATGTGAAAATGGGAAGTCTGTCCCCTGTGTCAGGCTCAGAGGGATAGCAAAGCCTTCCTCTGGCCTAAGTATAGATGTTGATGGTGTGTGCAAGTGCAAGTATATGCGAACAATTGACCAAGGTGTGCAAAAACTAGTACCTTCAGCTTCTTCTTCCTGGGTGTTATAGCCTGAAATTGCTTACCTGCAGAGACTTCCTAATGAGACTAGCTGAACCCTTCCACTACACCATACATAATGCATACATAGTCCATACTCTATCAGAGTGCACATAGGCTACCTGACACCAGCTTTTCTGTAGGTGTGTCTGTCACTGTCCTTTATTTAATCTCTTGTGGTTCCAGCCAGGCTTCTAGAATCCACACTGTACAGGACACGACAGGTAGGATGGCCATATGTGCAATATTTTACAACCTCAGTGTATAAGTATAAACCATTCAACATTATGTAGGCTAAATATTTTATAGAGCTATTGGTAAAACTGTAATTTCAGAGCTCCACTAGAAAAGGACTTGTATTTGGCTTCAAAAGAAGATGAAATAAATCAGCAAGAATGTTGGTCTCAGTGACCACTGTATCAGTAACTGATGGACAGTTAGAAACATCTTCCCAGATTTAGCCCATTTACTACCCAGTCATACCTCCAAGAAGTTTTTCTAGAGGGCTTCCTGCTTCACACAGACAACCTACCACTTCCTTCTCTTCATCCCAAAGGTGTCAATCTTCCATGTACATGCACTTACTGAAGGGCTCATTTTCTTTGTAATTTTGCTTGCTGAATCATCACAGCATCTTGTGAAACTGGAAGGTCCTAGGCAGCCAGGCATTAGCAGCCAGGGCATTGCAGTTAATCTAGTCGGGGTATCTCTAATTGCAATAACTTACATATATTTGGAAATTGTTGCTGAAGAAGGAAGCTAAACTAGATGGTGATGAGCAATTACTTTAACAAATTTGCTTCAAGGTAAACCTTCTCTAGGCACTGTACCAGCCCCTAAAACTGTACATCCTCACATTACACATAGACAACTAGATTAGGTCATGTGGTAGGCCATATATCTTTGGCTTGTTAAGGAACACATAATTATATTTCATAACCCCACCCTCCCCTTCTTTCCCATGCCAAAAAAAAAAACCTGATTTTTAAAAAAAAAATCAGAAAGTAGAAAGAATGTGGTGGTATTGTGTTCCCCAAAATATTGTGTACCTTAATAAACTTATCTGGGGTCAGAGACGGAATAGCCACAATATTAAACATGAGGATAGGCAGTGGTAGCATACGCCTTTAATCCTAGCATTCCAGAGGCAGAAATTCATGTGTTCAAGGATACACCCAAGCATGATGACCTACGCCTTTAATCCCAGAAAGCCACACCTTTAATCCCAGGGAGTGGTGGTAGAAAGCAGAAAGGTATATAAAGCATGAGGACCAGAAACTAGAGGCATTTGCCCTGGAGAGGCCTTTGGCCTGGAGAAGCATGTGGCTGGTTAAGCTTTCAGGCTTCTAGCAGCAGTTCAGCTGAGACCCATTCTGGATGAGGGCTCGGGGCATCCAGTCTGAGGAAACAAGACCAGCTGAGGATTCAGCGAGGTGAGATAGCTGTGGCTTATTCTGTCTCTCTGACCTTCCAGTGTTCACCCAAATACCCGGCTCAGGTTTGATTTTATTAATAAGACTCTCTAAGACTCATGCTACAGTTGTCTTTCAAAGAAGAAAGACATGGTACTTAGTTCAGTTCCTATGGTGTTTTTATGGTAGCGCTAATGCCTTTCAAGGGGGAAGTCCTCCTCAGTTGCAGGAGAGACATTGTCTCATTTCCTATCACCAGCCCCTGTGACTTCATATAGAATTCCAGAATTCTGATAAACTGTCATGTGGAAAAAAATGATAAAGTGATTTATGCTCAGTTTTGCTGGAAGGGAGAAATGCAAGGGCTGTCACTCTGGGTCTGGAGAACAAATGAGTTACAGTTCACGAAGCAGCTCAATAAGGCTATCATTTCCCATCAGCTCCCATAACTGACAGGCAAGATTTACTAGCTGGGGTAGGGGAAGGGGGTCGGAGATTTGGTGCCAGGTGAATCGGCACTACTATTCCATCAACTCGAGTCATGCAGACAAGAAGCTACCATGAATATTTGATGGAAGTGTCTTCCCAGAAATGCTTGTGAAGCCTTGCATTACTTTGCTTCCATTGGCCTGGAGCCTCTCTGCTCCATCCATGTGTATCTCTTTGAAAAATGACCACTAGTAAACCACAAAAGCATTTGGGATTCTTTGCTCTTGCTGCTCCAGCTGGTGGCATGCTCCTCTTGGCAATCTGTGTGTGCAGCACACTAATTCAATGTCTTCCATCCTCATAGGGTGAAGGGAAGAGTCCCTCCTCTGCAGAGATGCCCTATACATTACACCTGTCATTATCCATCTGACACAGTGGCGGTGAGCATGCTGCCTTCCAGCCCCCTGTGCTCAGAGAAAACACACTTTGATCTATTGCGTTGGCTGTATTCTTTAGGAAACAAAAGGCAAAAAGGGATCAGATTAAGCAGAAAATCATTCTTGTTGGTTTTCTTTGAAGTAGAAGCATAGCTTTGTAAATTCTAGTGAGACACTGGGTTTCACTTTCAAGGGACTCAAGAGGGGACACTTTAGTACATTTCCTGTGGGTTAGGCCATTTTTTTAAAGAAAACATATTTAACATTTGCTCTTTGGAGCCAGGAAAAAAATTTTGCAAGATATCTAATGGGAGCCTAAGTATTTATTTTGTATTTGGAATCATTCCTGTACGATTTCAAGTATACGTTTTGTAAATATATAGGAAATTTGGGTCGTGTAATCAGGAGAGCATTTTCACTTGCAAGGTTTTGTTTGCTTTTCTATTGGCACTGCATAGGAAGGCTGCTTCATTAAGTTCTGAAACATTAACTTACCTTAAGAATCTGTAGAAACAGGACTGTAGATATGGCCCTGTAGGTAAAAACACTTGCCCTGCAATGCTGAGCACCAGAGTTTGGATCTACAGAATTCATGTAAAAGCTTAATACGACAGTGAGAGTGTCTGCAATCCCAGCATGCCTTGTAGGAAGATGAGGTGTAGAGGTAGTAGAATCTCTGGAAGCTCAAGGTCAAAGAGACCCAGTCTCAGGCAATGTGGAAAGAGGAAGAGCAGCACCCAAAGGCTATCCTCTGACCTAAACATGGGCCTGTGGAGGTTTGAATGAGAATGGTCCATCATGGACTCACATGTTTGAATACTTGGTGGAACTCTTTGGGAAGTTTCAGGAGATGTGGCCTGGTTGGAGAAAATGTGTCACTGGAGGCTAGTGCTGGCTTTCAAAAGACTCATGCCATTCCCAGGGTCCCTCTCTGCCTTGTGGTTGGGTCTCAGGTTGTGAGCTCTTTGTTACTACTCCAGCACCAGACCTGCCTTCCTGTTGCCGTGCTGCCCACCGTGGTTGTCATGGGCTGTAACCTTCTGAGAGAGTAAGTTCCAAAGAAGTTCTTTATTCTGTAAGTTATCTTGGTCACTGTGTCTCATCAAAGCAACAGAAATATAACTAAGGCAGGGACTAAGGCACATGTGTGCTGACTGGCACACACACACACACACACACACACACACACACACACACACACGCGTGCGCGCGCGCACACACACACCAGCACACAGGAAGAATTTTTCTAAGCATTCAATCTAGTGAAATACTGAACAGAAATGTGATCTATGCATACAAAAGTAGTGCCATTGGCAGGGGTCTGGTAGTTCCATTATTACTGCTTACTACTAGCATTTCAGGTTGAGTTGCCTGAGCAAAGTCCTTACATGGGACAATGTGGTGATACGGTCAGGTGGCTCATAGACTTAGCTATATAAAATACAGGCAGAGAATTTGGCACTAAGACAATGTGTTTTGATGGTTGTGCAGCAATATTACTCCATAACACACATGGAGATGGATCTCTTGGGGGTCCTCCTACTCCAGCTTCCTAAGTACTAGTATGTCAGGCATAATCCACTGTGATCCCTAATATTAACAGTCAACTTGTTAAGACCTAGAATCCCTTGGGAAAGTAGCCTCTGTGAGGGATTTTTTTTTATTATTATTACATTGGTCATTGGTCTGTGGGCATGCTTAAATGGGATTTTCTTGAATGCGTTAATCAACATGGGAAGCCCAACCCTAAATGTTAGTGGCACCATTTTATGGGCTGTTAGGATGAATAAAAAGGAGAAAGGCCATGAGCTAACACTGCTCTTTTGTTCCTGACTATGAACATAATATGACCAGCCACTCCAAGCTCCTGCTGCTGCTCTGGCTTCCCTGACCTGATGACCATACCTCTAACTGTGAGCCAAATAAATCCATACTTTCTTCCTTAATATGCTTGTGTTGGGTATCTTATCCCAGCACAGTAACTAAGATATTCACCTTACTCACTCTGGGGTTTTGTTTGTTCACTCATTTAACAAAATATGTATCATATCTTATAGGCAGACACTCTTCTGTGTAGCATAAATGGTGATTTTCCAGTTAATAAAGAAAGCCAAGAATAAAAGTAAAACAACACAAAAGTATGAAAGTCACATGGATTTTGAGAGAATGAACTAGTGAGGTAAAAAGCAAAGTAACTGCTTCTGTCTTTGGTGTTTTCTCTGAGATTTTCACTTTACATGTGAACTCTGGGACAGGAAGGAATAGGTATCCATGCCTCAAGGACACACTCCCACAGAAAGAAATGGCCAGTGCTATATACAGCCATGGCCTGGGAATCCATCAGCATTTTAGAGCCATCCAAAGACAGCCTGAGGCCAGACCATAGAGATCTTTCTAAAGCATTAGGAGGCTTGGACAAAAGTCCTCCAGGTTCTCTTTGCTAGCCTAGGGAGTCCTGCACTTTGTAAAATTATGCCATTACAGGGGAAACAAAAGGAAATACTGATGGTGTTCTCAACAGCTATCGGGTTTGCAGAAAGTTTACAATACTCCAGATATGGCTGTATGTGCTTGATGTGTGTTCAGTTTTGACTCTCAAAATAATCCTGTGGCATCGTTTGTTTTTATCCTCTCAGGCTAATACAAGGGAGCATGGACAGATTTAGAGTCTCTGGACTAGTAAAGGGTGGGGCCAAGATTAGAACTTACGTGGTTTGGAATGTCCATATCCGGAAAGCTGTCAGCAGAAACACCTTAAAGAAGTTTCTTGGCATTCCTGAGAGTAAGCACTCAGTAATGCCGCTGAGATGGAATAGCAATGATTTTTTTTTCTCAAGTGCTCCTCCTTTCACAGGCTTCCTAATCCTTTATATTAAAAAGTCTCAAAATATAAATCCTTTAGTCCAGAGAGGTCCAGTGTTGTTTGATGTTTGGAAATCCAGTTTTCAGATATATAACTCTCAAATGAAAATGCTTAATTAAATATAAATAGCTTCTTCATAATTTTTCATTTCAAAATCAGTAATGTAAAATGTTTGCTGAAAGAGACCTTTTTAGGTAAATGTCTCTAAGAAATTGACTGACAGACACTCAACCGTTTATTTTTCCCTCAAATTATGCAATTTTATCTTTCTGCTCCACCAACTAAAACTCATTTTATCTTAAATGCTTTCATTTGGTAGAGTGATGGAAATAATATGCTGAGTTTGGAGTTAGAGCTAATACACACTCATTTAAGACAAAATATTATTCGTTGAAACAGGAGTGCTCTCTCTCTCTCTCTCTCTCTCTCTCTCTCTTTCTCTCTCTCTGATGTTTCCTTCCAAGTAATTAGTTCAGATGCCTTTTTCAACATGGTCTTCTAAATCACAAACAGTAAACAACAAAACCAAAGATTTTCCCAACCAAACTAACCTCCTAAATTCATACATACCTCAGCCATGTCATGGCATTACAATAAAAGAACATTATGATTTCAATTGATGAAAATCAGTGTTGTTCTTACTCAATAATAGGTGTCATCAGTGCAGTTTCTATTGTTGTAAAAACAATGTGACCCACAACAATTTAGGGCCAGGTAGTGGTGCATGGCTTTAATCTCAGCACTAGGGAAGCGGAGGCAGGCAGATCTCTGTGAGTTTGAGACCAGCTTGTTCTACAAAGTGAGTACCAGGACAGCCAGGACTGTTTAACAGAAACCCTGTCTCAAAAAACAAAACAAAACAAAAAGGGAACTCAAACAGGCAGGAATCTGGAGAAAGAGGCAGGAACCTGGAGGCAGGAGCTGATAGAGAGGCCATTGAGGGGTACTGCTTACTGGTTTGCTCATTGTGGCTTTCTCGGCCTTTTTTCTTATGGCAGCCAGGACCACAAGTCCAAAGGCAGTATCACCCACAGTGACACAGGCCCTCCCACATAATTCACTAAAAAAAAAAAAGTGCACCACAGATGCTCACAAGTCAACTTGATGGGGATATTTTCTCAATGATCTGCTCTCTTCCAAAATGACTCCACCTGTGTCAAGTTGATATAAAAACTAGCCCTCACAGTGGGTGAGAATAAAAGTACTCTTGGAGCGTGTGGCCATGTGTCATTAGACAAAGGATTTGAGAACAGAAGTCTATCTGAATAAAGCCCCTCTCCAAAGATGGGATTGACACTGATTGAAGTTTCTCTTGGCATCTTTGTACTGTAACCTAGTCCAGGTCTACAGTGCTCCCCTCACCTTTGTCCTCAGGGTGTTTGCAGAATCCCATCCCTTCTCGGACCTCCCACACTGCCAACAGGCTCCTGTGCCTCCAGTTTGGCCTCGTCACTTCCTGCTTCCTTTTCAGTATAACACTCAAACCTTCTTTTAAATATTTTTTTTT
>CABHPH010152596.1:12431-48628 GCA_902168325.1 Peromyscus nudipes | reverse complement strand
TCTCTCTCTCTCTCTCTCTCTCTCTCTCACACACACACACACACACACACACACACACACACACACATTTTCCACCCTCTCCTCCTCTTTATTCTATATCCTTTCTTTCTCCTTATTTCATCCTATAATACAGAGCAGGAGCTGGATGTTTTGAGTATACAAATATGAACAATAAGTTTTCTTCATTACAAACTTCAGTTTCAATCTAGAAACTTAAAATAAAGAAGTGCTAGATATTGTGCTGTGAAAGACTTACATGCTCTATGCATAATCGTGAGGGTAGCCTCGGTATGAATTATAGGGATTTTGTGTTGCTGATTTTCCATTGTTATTATTAATAGCTTTATTCCTTGAGAATTTCATACAGTACAATTTGATCATATTTTCCCCTCCCGCATCTCCTCTCAGAACTTCCCTCAGCTCCCTAACACCCAACTTCATATTCTTTTTCTCTCTTTATAAAATAATATGCTGGGTGGTGGTGGTGCACAGCTTTAATCCCAGCACTTGGGAGGCAGAGGCAGGCAGATCTCACTGAGTTCGAGGCCAGACTGGTCTACAGAGAGAGTTCCAGGACACCCAGGGCTGTTACACAGAGAAACACTGTCTTAAAAAACAAAACAAAAAAATGCATAGAGTACAATTTGTGTTGTCTGACTACTAAGCATGGGGCTTTTGTTAGAGTGTGGTTGAAATACCCAGTGTCAGTAGTTTGAAGAAAACTGATTTTCCCTCTCCTAGGATCTGTTCATTGCAAATAGCTTCTTAGCTAGGGGTGGGACCCCAAGCCCACCTACCTTCCTCTGTGATGGGATTTTTGAATGTGTGCAGGTCTCACGCATGCTGTCACGGTCTCTATGAAATATGTCCCGATGTGTCTTCAAAGTGCTATTTCCTTGAAATCATCCATGCTCTCAGCCTCTTACAATCATTCCACTATTTCTTCTAAATATACCCCTGAGCTTTGAGGGAAAGAGTGTGATATAGACTTCCCATTTAGGGTCAAGCATTCCAGAGTTTCTCATTCTTTGCATGTTGACCAGTTGTGGGTTTCTGTCTTGATTTTCATTTCCATCTACTGCAAGAAGAAGCTTTACCACTGAAAACTAAGTGATGCATTTATTTATGATTACAGAAATATGTCACAGGAGTCATTTTTTGTATGGTAATTCAGCATAATAATAGTAGTAAGTCTTCCCTTAGACCCATAACCTATATAACTATGGTTTCTTGGTCTCATTTAGTGTCAGGTACAAGTTATATCTTACGGAGTTCACCTTCAATCCAATCAAAAAAATGCTTGGTAACTCCTCCAACATTCATGCAACTATCACACAAGTGAATATATCTTACAGTCAGGTAGTTATTACAGATTGAAAGGTTTGTAACTGAGTGAGACTGATTATTTCTTTTCCTCTCTGGTAACATCTGGAGTAGATTAAAGTACTGTGAATGCTATACAGTAGGAGTAAAGTGCCCACTTGAGTACCAGCTAGATCTACATGCTCTAAGGCAAAGGTATGTGGTGTCTTCAGAGAGAGGATCATGCTGTCCAGGTTAACCCAATAGCATTGGCAATAGCCTGTAATGTTATGTAAGGTTTATGGAACCCTATTGATTACAACTCAAATAAGATGTAACACATTTCTGATACTGAAGATTTTGTTTGGTAGCATATGTTGTCTAATTGGAGCACTATCCTCCGTAATATGGTAATTTTATTCATGCTCCTTTTGTATATGTATATACTTTAGGAAGTTTCCACAGTGTTAAGTTGTTACATGGTATTCCAAACGGCCTTTAGTGTTAGTTCTTGCTCTACAGTCCCTCTAGTACCCTGGCCCCTCCTATTCCTCACAATTTAATACTTCCTTTCTAATTTTCCCTTTACTCCCCTTCCTTGGAAGGCCTCCACCCCTGTTCCCAGTCTTTACTAGCTGCCTAACCTCTGTGGGTATTCTAAATCACACACACACACACACACACACACACACACACACACACACCCCTCAGGGATGAAAACTAATATCCACATATGAGATAAAACAGTGGGTGTTTGTCTTTCTGGTTCCTTTTGTAAAAATTATTGAACTAGATTTTTATCATATTCTTTCCCTCTCTCACCTCTCCCTACATCATTCCCACCTGCCTAACCATCCAGCTTCATGCTCTTTGTCTCTTAAACGATTAATTAAACAGTTAAAATTAAAACCCCACATCAAAACAAACAAAAACATTAAAAGGAAAAAAAACACCAAATTAAAAGGGAAAAAAAAACCCAAGAGTTTGAGAATCAGCCTCAATATTTGATCTTGTTTTAGGAATATTCAGGATTTAATTTTTAATTTCCTCTATTGTCTTTTCCTTAAAATGCTACCCCTACTTATATTTTTAAAAATTTGTTACTCTTTTATTGTGTGTGTGTGTGTGTGTGTGTGTGTGTGTGTGTGTGTGTGTGTGTACATGTGCCCCTACATGCCTTGACATGCTTGTGGAAGTCAGAGGAGGTCGCTCCTGGATCAATTTTTCTCCTTCACCATGTGAGTCCCAGGATAATAGCCCAGATCATCAAGCTTGGCAGCAAGTGCCTTTACCCACCACACTATCTTCCTGGCATACACACCCATTTAGATTTAGAGGTGAAAGTATAGAATGTGGCCGGGCAGTGATGGCTCACGCCTTTAATCCCAGCACTCGGGAGGCAGAGGCAGGTGGATCTCTGTGAGTTCAAGGCCAGCCTGGGCTACCAAGTGAGTTCCAGGAAAGGCGCAAAGGTACACAGAGAAACCCTGTCTCGAAATACCAAAAAAAAAAAAAAGAAAGAAAGTATAGAATGCTCATGTGATTGCTATTTCCTGTAGTGTGAAGATCAAATCACTCCATCCAACTTAGAGCCTTGCATTATTCCTCAGCCCTGTTATTTATTCATCCTGTAGCTCTAAATTTGGTGGTTTTTTGTTGACTCAGAGTGCACTAATCCTCTTGTGAGAAGGAGAGAGAGATATAGTGGAAACGGTTATAACAAAGCTAAGATTCAGGGCTCGCTCCCTTTCCCTGCTCATTGTCTCTGGCCTTTCTCAGCTGGATTTGAGGCCATTCCTCCACATTTTTAAGTTACTTTGCATGTCCTCTTGTAGAATCTAGCCTCTCTCCTCCTCAAAACAGCCCTTGTTGATATTACCACTGGCCTCACTGCGATCAAATAAATAATACCATTTTTTTATCCTATCCTACTTGCTGTATCAGCTCCATCCAATGCCAATTTCCACCCCTGCTTCTGGAAGCCTTTTCTTTCCTTTGTTTCGGGATGCAACAGCCATCTGTTTCCCTCTGTGAATGCTTCTCCAACGTCTCCCTCTATAAATGTATTTTTATTACCCAGCTGCTAAATCCTTGAGTTAGTAACAACTTTCCCCCTGAGCTTCCTTCTTCCTACACGGTCCTGTGTGATCTCATCCATATCTGGAGTTTGAATTACCACTTATCAATCTATTCAGATGATTCTCCAAACCATCCCAAGTAACATCTTTTTCATCACATATATCTTTTAACCCTAGCGTAGTCTGTTTGTGACTTCTTTTTTTTTTCAGGACATCTCAAATGGCTCATGACATCACTAAAGTTAAAGTTATTAATTTTCTCATATACATTTCCCTCTAAAGAGACCTATCACGGCTTTCAGCATTCTCTGACTAATGTATCATACCACCACCCACCTTGAGGCTTATTCAAAACAAAGAATAGTACTTCCTCCTCGTATACATCTTAAGTCAAAGTACGTTTGAATTTCCCTAGTAAACACCTTTCAGATCCACAAATATTGTCTTTCTCTTCAGTTCCACCTTTATATGGTTTTGCATGGACTACTGGACACGGATGGCTGGTGAACTCACATCTCTTTTTTATCCCTCATGGGACAACCCTATAGGTTTTTCAGAAGTAAACTTTACAATATCAGGTCTTTTCTCCTGAATATATATAATCGGTACTCTATTAGGTCAGACTCTGCCTTTTCAACATCCTTCGAAGCCCCATGATCCTAATTCTCATGTATCTACTTTTAAAATGATCAAAACCCCGTTTAGAATATAAGAGGAATCATTCATGTAGAGCCACCACAAAAGGAAGTCCCTCGGCAAATACAGTGCAATTCTCCCTATAGTATGTCTACCATCTGAACAGATCGTGTAGATCTCACCCTTTGACCTGCAAGTCCAAATCTCTGCTTCCACATTTTGCTCCTGTTAGGTCTGCTGCACTTCTTTTTCTTCCATTGAAACGGGGCAAGTAACTACCAGGAAATGCCCAGATGTTCACCTAGATTTGAAAGATAAGATTCCTTAATAAATTGCAGTGTGGGGCTGGAGAAATGGATCAGCTGTTACAAGACTTTACTGCCCTTGCAAAGGGCTGGAGTTCAATTCCCAGAACCCATGTTGAGCATATCATAACTGCCTGTTTACAATATCTAATGCCCTGTTCTGGTTTGCAGAGGCACCTGTACTCAGATGCATATTCCCCTACACAGACACATATAATTTAAAAATATAAATAAATAAAAATCTTTAAAAAAAACAATTTGGGTAATGTCAATTGGCCCTACTATAGTAGCCAGTATCATTTAGCTCTTCAGGATCCAGACTACTATTGGATCAATACTCCCTTAGGATGAGTATTCTGAATAAATAATAACACCTATATTTTGTGATTTCATGTCTGCCTCTTGGTAAGAGTGATGCTTCTTAGAATTAAGACCTGGAAATTTATAGAATACATAATCAACAAATAGGAAGAACAGTCCCCCAGGCATCTTCATAGAGTGGTAACAAGCAGATTCATTCTGACTTCATGGCTTACATTTGGAACAGGTGTATTCTATACATCATACCACAACAACCCTTACTCTCTATAGCATCATGTACATGGAATATTACTTTCAAGCATGTATTGTCAATCTGTGTGACTGCATCTGTAAAGATAGTATGTGGTAGGTCCAAATTATCCTCCTGTCTGTTGTTACCAACCTTTTCTCAGAGTGGGCCCCCTTCTATCATATGATCTTTTGCAATATACTGTAGTATAAGAACTGGTCAAACACTGTATGTTCTCAGACTATGGTGATACTTATTCAGCATAGGCAAAGAAACATACACTACCCTTTAATTTGTGTTAATTTAATCAAGATAAATGTGGTAGTTCATTTATTATTTTTTGCTCCTCCAACAAATAATGGATCTGATATGGTCAACTTTGCTCCACTTACCTGGTACATTTCTTCAAGATACCATGCTATATAGAAATGTGGTCTATGTCTAGCAGGTTTAAAGAATGATGGGGACAGTAAGTAAATAATTCATTGTGAATTACCCTCTGTCAATCCCAACATAATGACTACTCACACCAGAGACCAGCCTTTGGGGAAATACAGTGATACTGGCAATACAGTCTGGCCATTATCTTTTTTTTTGTCAACCAACACAAAGAATGTCCCTCCCACCCATTCATATGAAGTAAGGCTTTAGTTCCAAAGTGATGTGTGTCTTTTGTGTGTAGAATACCTGCTTCTGGATGTTACTTGTTATGTCTCATCTTCTTTATAGCCAGTTTCCAAATTCATTTTTTATCCTGTATCACAATAATACTGGGCTCACTTGCATACATGACTTAGTAATTATAGCAGACAACAGATCATGGGAAGTGTTGACAATCAACATGTACCCTATGTTTTTTCCCGTACAGTATATTTTGATCATATTTCCCCATTCACCAACTCTTCCCAAATCCTCTCCACCTCCCTACCCATCCAGCTTCAAGATCTCTTTATTGCTTTTTCTCTAAAAACAAAACAAAAAAAACCAGAAACAAGAAAATAAAACAAACTGAAAACAAAAATCAATAAGCCAAAAAGAAGCAAAACAAAGCATAAATCATACACAATACGTACACACCCAATACACTAAAAAACAAAACAAACAAACAAACAAAAACAAAAATAAAATGAACCAAAACAAAAAAACCACGTAGTCCATTTTGTGTTGGTCAGCTACTCTTGGGCATGAGGTCTGCCCTGAAGTGAGGTTGATATATTCAGTGACTCTCCATTGGAGAAAATTGATTGTTCCTTTCCCAACAGGTATCAATTGCAAATAGCTTCTTGATTCGGGTGGGACTATATCTCCTTGCCCTCCTCAGTGCTGCATATTGTCTGTTTTGAACTTGTTCAGATCTTGTGTGGCTGTCAAAGACTCTGTGAGGTCATATATGCATCAGTTCTGTTGTGTCTAGAAGATGCTGTTTCCTTGGAGTTATCCACCGCCTCTGGCTTTTTTTTTACTTCTCCTGTAGAGATCTCTGAACCTTGAGGGGAGATATAATAAAGACATCACATTTAGGCTGTGTACTCCAAAATCTCTCATACTCTTTGTGGAGCAGATTCAATCAGGGTGTGGTTGGTTACCCCAGTAACAATCATGCCACAATATTGCACCAATGAGACATCTTGTCATTCTCTTCTCCTGCCTCATGTGTCTTTCTGAGCCTGCAGTATATTTGCTACAGTGGCAATATTCAATTTTCATTACATTATGAATAAAATTCTTCAAGATAGTGAACAGTGTTATATATTCTTGCATGTTCAGATATCCAGTTTTCTTCAGACTGTATTTTGATATAGTTCTGGAGGTATGCAGTGTCTCTGAGTTTTGGTTTTACTGGGATGGAAAGGAATGCACTCACCATTCAACAGGCAATGCTGATGTCCTATGGCAAAGATACTATGTCTGGGATGCTGGCTAAAAGTGATTGGTCCTATCACTTACTCAGATCCCCAGTAGTCTACTGCTCTTCTCCAGCATTCATCTGCCTTTGATAAAAGACAAGTTGGAATCATATGGGGGAGGTAGGATCAACATCAGCATGACTCCATGTGTGCTACGTCGTGGGACACACACTTGAGCAATGCTTACAGTGTGACTTCCTGTTCATTTATGATTGAGAATAACTATACCATGGTAGATTAAGCTTCCAAGTCATGCAGCAGCACTACAGTGATTAACATCTTATGATCTTGTGCTTGGTGCAGTGATATAATAATATCTGAAGTAAATATTGACTGAAAATCTAAAATAATCTTGCTTCATATGACACAATGAAACAAAAATTATACAGACCATTGGGGTAATATGCAATGTTTTGGTACCTCTATCCCTTGTGTAATATTCAAATCACATTTATTTACTCAAAGATGCAATGTTTAACAGTAGCTATGTATTAAAAAATTGGGAAAGAGTGGTCTAGGATAAGACATAAATGTTTAATCATAACAAAGAAGGGATTCTCTGCTAATGCATTAAATACAGTTGCAAATCTTTTTCCTGTGCGGAAGGCAATGGACAATGCAGTAACTGAACAGAGCATTGGTGGCCTAGAGACTATTCTAATATAGGTCATAGGATCTTAACCACCTTCAATGCTTTCGAACATTCTGCCATCCCATGGTTTGACTTCTGCCTAATTGTTTCCCGTCTCTGCAGGGTATAATAACTCGGGAAGCTCTCCAGGAATGTGGCCTTTTAGATGCCAATGAGTTTGTAGAGGTGCAGCAGAAACTCGTTCACTCCACTCCTCACCCCGTGCCACATATTAACACGATGACCCTCTATTTCCATCCTGTTCTGTGAAGTATCATCATTCTTTCAAGTGGTTTGGTGGCTATCTTCACTAGATTAAATTCAGTCGTATGTGTGCAGTGATGTAATGCATTATGTATGATCTCCCCAGTAGTCTTTGAGTTTTGAATCCTCTTTTAGTTTCCATTGCAATGCTCTGCCCATCAAATCTCACTGAGCACTCCGTCCAATTTCATGCTCTGTTATTTGTGGATTGAATGGGATTGTGTATATCATTTGCCACATTTGGCTTCAATTCCCTTGTCTGTAAAATAAAATAAAATAAGCAACAAAGGCATTGAATCATTGATCCTTAAGTTTACTTATGGGCTTAGCCATTTTTAATTAAATTATCAATGTTAATAAAGGGAAATTTTATATTTATATTTTATAAATCTGTTCAAATCCTATATGCACAGATAGGGTTAATCATGGCATGGCCTTTTAAAGACTTCATCAGCAAACCTTACTGAAGAGATGGAAAATATAAAGCACATCTAAATGACTTTACAGTCATAGAATGACCAACACAGAGAAAAAGTTATCTGTCTCCTTTAATAACTAAACAAAAATGCCTTCCCTATATTTGGAAGGTGATTTTGACTACTTGTTGTATATCTATCCTCTACAATCTATACTTAGAGTTTAACTGGTTAACAATGAGTCACTACTGCCTCTCATATTATGGCAAATTAATTTAAGCTCTCCATTTGCCTATAGCTTTGGTCATACTTACAGAGCATAGAGCCAGGAAATAGTAAAGTCAATGAATAGGGAGCTACATATTTCTGAGGTATTTGAAGGTATCATTAAAATTTCTACTCACTGTCTTGGATTACAGAAACACTGAGTATTCAAAGCAAGAACAGGTTTCTTAGGCACAGAGTCTTAACTATGGGTTAATTTTTAAAGCAAATACTTATGGCTTTTTCAAATACATTGTAACCAGAAATAATGGTAAGAATTTAAAACAACAATCTCAGTCCTGACCTACTCTGATGACATGCAAAAAAGAAAAGAGAGACAGTTGATTTCAAAAAATATTTGATAATGTTTATACCTAAACTGGAGTTTTGTTAAAACATGCAATCATTAGAAATCATTAATTAAGTAGCATCCTAAGTAAATGAAAATAGTAACATAGCATGCTCCACAATATTCAAAGGCAACTACAGAAGCATTTAAATAATTCCTAGTGAATAATTTCACACTTAGGTTAGGCCCACTTAAAATTTCACAGATTCAGACAAGAGATGTAGCATTAATATAAAGCACAATGAAGTATTTTAATGGTGACTTATATTTCAAAAAAATCTCTCTCTAAGGTGTATTTTCAATATTTTAATACAGTATAATTTAAAATGTCTTCAATACTTTTGTGCTTTATAATGTCACATTTTGGGAAAGAACTACATGAGATATATATTATCTGAGCAAGAATCAGCAAGCAACCTTAGAGGTGAATAAGGGGCACCAGTAGGAGCCCAGAATGCCTTTCAATTATCACTGGCCAACATTTTATAAGTAACAGCTATTGAGAAGCAAGTGCCATTCTAAACATGCCCCCAAATAGAAACATGAGAAAACCATATATTCAAAAGTAACCAGGTTATCTTTCAACTTAGAGGATGTTCACAAATTAATGCAAAAGAAGACTGAGTATTGTGGGGCTAGGATAATTTCATCTATATTTAGATACTGTGTACACCTCTAAATTTCAAGAAAATTTTACAGGTATGTACATATATACACAAGCTTAAGTGTCAAATTTCCATTGTGTAAATATTTAGGAGTTCCACTGAGGATGTTCAATAAAATACAAGAAATGCTGACAAAGTCATGATAGTTTGGAATACTTATGTAAGCAAATGCTCAAGTGTAGACCATATCAAGACATACTAATTAGATTTGAACTGTAAATTGTCCATAAGGACAAGACTCGCCCTATAGTGGTTTCATTTTGGTTAAAATGTTTTACTTGATTTGTTTGATTTTTTTAAGCCAGTATAGTCAAAGACTGAAGTAATTAAAATTGAGAAACTTTGATTTTAAATGAATGCAATCAGTAAATGATACTCTCCAGACTGAATCTTTAGCTTGCAATGCTAATTTTGGATTTTCTGACTGTAACTGAAGAGAAGATTTGTATCTTTGAAAGGGAAGAAACAAAGATATTTCCAACTATCCATTGCAAAGTTGTTGTAGAATATTATTTTATGGTGTGTTATTTTTGTTCATGTTGTATTTGTTTAACTCTGTGAAGCTATGTTACTGTGTCTGTCTAAAACACCTGATGATCTAATAAAGAGATGAATGGACAACAGTGAGGCAGGGGAGAGAAATAGGCAGGGCTGGCAGGCAGAGAGGATAAATATAAGGAGAGGAAAAGAGGAGAGAGAGAAAGAAGAGGACTCCAGAGGCCAGCCACTCAGCTGCACAGCAAGCCATGGAGTAAGAGTGAGATTTACAGAAGCAGAAGAATGGGAAAAGCCCAGAGGCAAAAAGTGAATGAGATAAAGTTAAGGAAAGCTGACAAGAAACAAGCCAAACTAAGGTTAAGCATTTATAATTAAGAATAAGCCTCTGTGTGTGATTTATTTGGAAACTGGGTGGCTGGTTCCAAGAAAAAGAGCTAAAAAACAAACAACAGCACATGGTTTTATTATTTTCTTCTTTTAATATTTATCCTCATTATCACATCTATCAAATTATAGTAGAATTCCTTATACACTCAGCCAGACAGTTGGAAGACTGCAAGTATCAATAGTATAAATTACTGACCTAGTTTTCTTTTTATTTTATCCAACTACAAGATGTGGAACATCTTGGATGAATATATAGAGTGTGTGTGCATCCATGATTGTGTGTGTTTATGTTTTCTTTTTTTTATTTTCTCGTTGTTAAAGTATGAAACTTACAGTTTTCTTGTTTGTTATTTGTTTGTTTGTTTGTTTGTTTTAATGACTAGGAAGACAGAACTTTATTCTTGATTAAGAGAGTGTTCTCAGAAGGGCAAACACACACACAGAGGCAAGAATGCACTTGGTTTTTATTCTTACTCAGGTGGTAACTGTGTCTTTTCCCCATTGGCTTGGGTCCAACCTCTTCATCTTATTGTATTGGCTAGTCTCAAAAGAATTGACACACTGGAAATCAAGGAGGAAGGGGAGAGGGGTCACTGTTTCAAGGGGAAAGGAACACTAAGCCAGGCCATCTCATTCCTGGAATACAGCAGGAAGCCTTTACACAAGAAAATGTTTTGCCAAGTGGAAGGATTAAAACATTGTATAAATGTCTAACAAGGAGGGAGAGATGAAAAAATTCGAATTTCTTGACCTAAGTGTGTTTTATAATATTTTATAGAAAAGACTTCATATTCAATATTTCTCATAAACTCCCCCCCTTGTTTTTTAACATTCTTTTCTTCAAACTCATTAAGATGTTGGCTTACTTTTTCTGTCCTACCTTGGAGTAAGAAACTGAAATAGCAAGAGAAATAGCTGTTTAGTACATTTTGACAAAATAATCCTTAGTCAGGCCCCTAGTATAAAAATTAATCATTCCATCAATTTCCTTAGCATGATTTAAGGGGATCCCACCTTTCTAGGGGTGGTCCCTTGGGTATATCCCTCCAGGGGGCCTATCTAAAAACCCAGATGTAGAAAGTAAGGAAGTCCTTGACTGGTGCTTAGAAAGGCATGTTTAAATGTCCAAATCAAAGTCCATTATAATTGTCCTTTATGTTAATTTGAAAGTTGATTTCTTCAGTGTACATGTAAGTATAAACACTTGATAGCCAAAAATTTACAATTAAATGTATTATTTTGAACGTTAGTAATCAATAAAACATTGCCACCTAACAAATCAATTTTATGAATGATATAATTTCAACTCTCAGTTTTGTAATAACAATGAGATCTTGGTGTCAAAAATAAATTCTTCACAATGGAATGCAAAAAGAGGTATTTCCACTTAATACTCTCAAGATTCCAAAAATATTTTTAAATAGACATCAAATTATCAACACATTCTTCACATTTTAGTATTGCATATATAATTGAAAATTTGTAAAGTATAATTTCATTTAAGCTCATCTGACCCAAATAAACGTTAAGTTTTCTCTCAACTAACAGTTTGTTATCTGTTTGTATTTCACCATTTTCTTACCTCCTCATAGTCTAAAGAAAGCATAGGTGATTGAAATTGCTTATAGTTTATAAATCTGTTAGCCGTGAAGAAAAGTCAGAGTCAGTGATGGTGCAAAAATAGTACTTAACCCAGCTATGATGTTATGTAAAAAGTAAAAATATCACTTGATTACATCAATGAAATGAGAAATGGGGAAAAAATCAGCCAAAATAATGGAACTTTTCAGCCCAGGCATACTTTTCTGTAAAGTAATTTTATCATGATTATTCTAGGTTCCTCCACACAAAAACACTTATCTATATTCATTGAAAGAAAAGTCAGCTATATTATTTGTAGGGCCCTAGTGGATTCATATTTACTTTCCATTTTATTTTGGGGCCATTGATTTTTGTTCCCTCCTAACATCATACCACAAAAGCTGTTTGCAATGCAACATTATCATATAATGAATTTGTTGCTTGTCTTTAAAACTCATGAAGAAAAATAATTATATCCCCCCCCCAAAAAAACTATATATTTCATGTAGATGTATAAACTCAGTGATTCATTAATAGAAGCTACATTTCTCTAACTTCAGAAGGGTAGTCAGATCCTATCTGGCGTTTTGCTTGATTTTCATAGTTTCCCATTTTCACAGATAGTCCAGTCAGCAGTGCTCACAGAATAAAAAATGGAAACACACTTAGGTATGATTTAAGAAAGCATACATTATTAGAGGTGTGGAAATAAGTACAATTTGCAGACAATATCATTAAAAAGAATCTAATATTTCTTCTAACACATTAATGAGTATCATAAGATGTGCATTTTCACAGATAACCCAAACCTGTACTCAGCAAGTGAATCTTGTCAGTAGAATAATCATAGTTCTATAGTGCTACTCAACACTAAGATAGTAATTGGCAATGATGGATTTGTTAATATGAATTTCCACCTGTCATAGATATGGTAAAGTAAATTAACTATATGAGCTCTTGAAATCTTTTTAGTGCTTTATTTTACACATTTTCGAGAATTTCCCTCATGCATACTATATTTGTATCATGTATATTTTTCCCTCTCCCCCGCTAACTGCTCCTTCTCCCATATACCAGCATTCCTTCTCAAATTTCCTCTTAAATTATTATTGTATAACACACACACACACACACACATACACACACACACACTCTGCTCAGTCCATTTAGTCTTGCTCTTGTGCACATGTGTTTATTGCTGACTTCCGGGATTGGATAACCTGACAGAGTTCTTGTCCCTGGAGAAGTCATATTCTCCCTTTCTCAGAAGCCATTAATTGCCTGTAGTTCTTCATCTAGATATGAGGCATAGTAAGAGTTTTCTTCAACATGTGTTAACCTGTCAAGTGGTATTGGCATTATGCAGGTCTTGTTTAGATGACCATAGGGTTGACATTTCATGGGTGCATCTGCCCTGTCACATATAGAAGACATTATCTTGCAGGAAATGTCCTGTCTACTGGCTCTTACAATAGTGCTTTTCCCTTTTCCAAAATCTTCATTGAGCCTTAGGTATAAGGATTGAGTTATAGATGAATCAATTTGGGTTGAGCATCATAATCTGTTGTAACTATGTTTTGACCAATTGAGACTTTCTGTAATAGTCTCCATAGTCTTCAAAAGAAACATTTTTATGAGGAGGTGAGAGGTACACTTGTCTTTGAATGAGCAGATGAGATTTTAGAATGCAGTTAGGAATTGTATTTCAGTAGTAGATTACCTTATGGAGTCCATGGTTTCACAAGATACAGTTAGTTAGCTAGATTTACAGTAGCAAGCATGAGTTCCCTCCTATTGAGAGAACCCTCATTCAATTAGACAGCTCTTGGTAACCCCAAGATATTAGGTATTACTATTGGAACATTGGGGATATCTTTCTGGTCTGATCATTGATTATTTCATAGGCTTTATAGCCTTGTAGTGCTATTGATTGCTTTTTTTCCCTTAGCAACTTGCATAGTACCGTCAGATGCTTCTGGGTCAGTTTTGACCCAGTTCCTCTAAGTTATGTGTAAAAAAATGTATGGTGTGTTCAACAACAGCATGTCATCGTCAACTCAAAGAAAAGCAAGGGCCATGTCATGGAGGAACTTAGGAACATGATGAAAGTACCAAATCTTCCAATTACAGGCATAGAGAGATGATGGTGAAGAATCATAGCTCAATGGTATAGTCCAGATCTTCAACAGATCCTAAAAGAAAACTTCCCCCAGTTAAAGAAGGTGTATCAATACAAACCCAAGAAATAACTGAATACCACACAGATATAACCAGAAAAGAAACTCCCCACGGCATATAATAACTAAGCAATAAATATACAAAGACAGGGCACTGAAAGGTACAAAAGAAAAATCACAGGTCACATATAAAGGAAAACCTATTAGAATAATAATTTAATTTTAAAAGAAACATTTAAAAATCAGAGGAGCCTGGGACAGTTTACTCCAAGTTATAAAAGACCTTGGATGCCAACTAAGACTACTGAACACACCAAAACTATTTGCCATAGTTGAAAGAGAAAGAAAATAATTCCATGATGAGGACAGGCTAGAAGATTCTATAGTCATCAAACCAGCCTTGCAGTGAATGGAACTGGAACCAGTTCTTTGAACCAACAAGAGGAGTGAACATAGAAAAAGACTATAGAAATAAAGAAAACGAAGCTACAATTATTACAATGCAAAAAGAAGACTAAGAACACACACAGAAAAAAAATAATAATCAATGTATATCTTTAAAAATATTAATGCCTGTAACGCCCCTGTGAAATGACACAGGTTGACTGAATGAGTCAAGTAAAAAAAAATCTTTTATTGTCTAAAGGAAATTTATATAATGTTCACAGATAGACACCATCTTGAAGTAAAAGAATGGAAAAAAATAGTCAAAGCAAATAGGACCAGAAAACAGGCAGGTGTTACTATCCAAACATCTGACAAAACAGACCTCAAACTAACATTACAAAAGAACACTTCATTCTACTCAAGAGAATAATTAACCAAAGACATTACAGTGCTAAACATACATATATCAAATCCTCTTGCACACAATTTAATAAAAACCATACTATTGCACTTCAATATATGGATTAATCCAGCTCCATAATAGCTTTTTTTTAAAATAGAAAGTGAATGCTAAATTGTTATTTTTTACAATCCTTAGTTTATTGATTAGATCACTGTATTGAAAAGTGACATAAGCCTGAACATGGATACAAGAAAAAGTACAGGCAATAAAGTCCATATTAACAGTCCACTGTTAATATAAATATAAGCAAATATTTAGAATTTATAAATTCCAAACCTAAATCTAAAACCTTCTTACTGATAAGGATGAGAAGGAAAAATAAACATACAGGGATCTGTGAAATGAAGACACGGTGTATGGGAATATCAATTTAGAATACCTCCACCAGATTTCTTATTTCTATGATAGAAATAGAGTACCACTCAAAGATGACTTAACCTTTAGAGTTTTATGTTTTGAAGTTCATGCCAGTAAATCAATGCTAGGAATAAAAATTCAGAGCATATTAAAATAAAAGTCCTTGTTAATCATATTAATGTTGATAATTTCATGCACTGTCACGAAACTAATAGTGTATGTAAATTAGGACATAGTAATCATAGATGAGGCACTACCCTCTCATAACTAGGATCATGCTACACCTAACCCTAGGTTTTTAACCATAATTTGTTCAGTGGCCTGGATTTTTTACCTGCTAGTCAGTCATTCTCTACAAGAATGAATATAAAGCACATAATTTATCGCAATTAAGCTTAATTGGTTCCAAGACTATGTTCAGTAGATGCCAAGAACTGAGACAGACAGAACAATAGTTCACATCTTGGCACCCAGAAGTCACAGTTTGGGATCATTTCCTACAATGTGCTGTAATAGATGCTGTCTAGTCACCATATTTATATTACTATCTAACAATACTATATAACAGTGCATCTTCCTCATATAGATATAGCTATATACACATATACATATATCAGCTTCTTCCCTCATCCTTCATTTGACATATGACCCCCTTCTTGTCTCTCAGTTGCCATACCTCCCCACTCAATCACAGACACAGGAATGTTTGAGGTTAATCAGGAGCCCACCACCAAGTACATCAGCTAAGCGGGCTAAGACTACGTCAGGCATCACAAACAATTTGCATCCATAACTGCCTTTCTAATTTGTGTGTGTGTTATCTGCAAGATAGTTTGGTATGATGAGGATAAAATGTGATGAAATACTTCACCAAAATGTTTCTAAATTGTCCTTCTGAGGAGTCTGTAGTCTTCCTCCAGAGACCACTAAAAGAGGAAAGCAAACCCTTTTACGCTGGTAATGTTGAGAGCGCTTGGCAGAGTTAGGAGCAACACGACCTCTGTGTAAGTGATGCTGAGACTGTATGTGATATTAGCAACCACAGTGTTGCTAGAGTGCTTAAAATCAAGGAAAACAATGAAACAAACTTTCGGATAAGTCCTAGGGGTTCCCTCAACCACAGGAAATAAATCATTGGAAGTTACACATTGATTAATGGATCCAAGCCCATCATAGTTAAAGAAAACGTTGATTCTTCCTTTAGACTTACATAAGACAAAATACTCGTATTAAGTGTATAAAAGTATATTCCCCAAAAGAAATCTGGGTGTTGGATAAGTCTTCAAGCAGCAAAAAGCCAGATCATTTTTATCCTATAAATAACCTATTCAAGGGCTAGGACAAAGAATGTTCCAAGTTAAGTTCTATTAATTACTGGTATATGTGCTTTTCGGTGACTATATATTAGAGTACAATATAAAACTACAGTAAATATTTACCATAGATACTGCTGATCATATGTTGTGGAATATTGCTTGAACGATGTAAAGAGGTGTGTTACATTTGTTTATGTTGTGGAATATTACTCTATGTAAAGGTAGGTTTATGCTGCACTGGTTTAACTATGTAAAGATACGTTACATTTGTTTCACCTTGCCTGCCTAAGGCACCTGATTGGTCTAATAAAAAGCTGAAAAGCCAATATCTAGGCAGCAGAGGGACAGGCAAGGCTGGTGGGCAGAGAGAATAAATTAGGAGGAGGAATCTAGGCTCAAGAGCAAAGAGAAAGAGGTAGAAAGAGATGGAGATGCCAAGACCAGTCAGGCAGGCAGCTGCCAGCCAGCCAGAAATGAGGAAGAAGGAAAGTAGGACATACAGAATGAAAGAAAGGTAAAAAGCCCCAAAGCAAAATGTAGATGAAGAGAAACAGGTTAAAATAAGTTATAAGAACCATTGGGACAAGGATAATCTAAGGCCAAGCATTCATAACTACACTAAGTCTCCATGTCTTGATTTGAAGGCTGCTGGTCCGACAAAGCCTGCTACAGTTGTAGAAGCCATTTTCATACAGCTTTCATTCTTAAAACAAGTTTATTTCACTGGAGACATTATTTGGACTTAAATTACTTAACATCAGTCTAAGTGATATTATAAAGGATGAAGTAAATTAGCAAACAGTGTCTTACACATAAGATAATATTTCAAATGCTAAGTTCTCAAATAATTCTATAATGTGAAGATGTTAGCTTATAAATGATAAATTTTTAAATCATTTAGAGTAAATGAATATTATGTGGGTAAACAAAAAAAGGCCTGATTTTTATTGTGGCTTAAAAGATAAAACATATCGAGAGAAGCTAAAAACAATGAATATCTTTTAACAACTGCAAATCTTACAAATGGCAATAAAGTCTTCTTTTAAGTGATGTTCAGAATGGCGAAGATCTTACTTTAAGGATGTTTGCATAATTATTGAGTTATTGTTATTGAGGTTTTCTTCCTATGGGATTTGTGAGACACATAAGTAGACATGGAGAGGAGAGTTCCCGTGAATTGGATGAGTGTGGGGAAAGTAGAATTTCATTATCATTTAATTTCTTTAATGGGATTGACTTGATCATTTAAAACAATTAGTGTTCTCTTTGGTTCTTAAGTACTACATTTAAGAATCTCTAGAAGGCTGGGAGATAGCGCAGTGAGGAGAGACTGTGAATGACCATCTTTGCAATACAGTGTGTTGAAAGGAATCTTTACATTCTTAGTTTCTCCTCTGAAGGTTACTTGCTTGTGTTGTGAAACGTGTACATCTGACATCCCTGTGGAAAATCATTAGAGAGAAAAATGAGTGTTTGATTTTTAATGAATATTAGTGTTCTTATTGTCTCAAAATAGTCCCTTTAAAGATATAAATGGGTCCACATGGGCAGGAACTTTCATTTCTGCTCCCAGAAAACTTGGTTAGAAAAGAGAACAGGAACTGGACACAGTGGTGCATCCTTTACCCACAGCACCCCAGAGGCAAAGGCAGGCAGATTCCTGTGATTGACAGCCAGTTCGGTCTACAAAGTGAGTTCCAGGCCAGTCTAGGCTGCATCGTGAGACCTTTTCCCCAAAGGGGGAAAAATAAAGAAAGATAAAAATAAAAAGAATAAGGTGAGACAAAATTCCCAAAGCAGAACTGATGCGGGAGCACAGGAAACAAGCTGTTCTAGTTCAAAATGATCCTGAGCACTTAGCAAAAGCAAACAAGTGGAAAATGAATTGTTTATGCCTCAGCAATGCTTTGACAATGGTAAACTGTTTGCCAAGGAAAAACATCTGGAAGGTACCTGTGATGATATTAAATGACGGTGCTTTTGTTGTTCGTGCGTGTGTGTTTAGAAAGTATTCATATTTCTTCATTACGAAAGTAGTGTTTGCTATAAAAAAAAAAAGCAAGGAACATATAAGAAAAAAGGAAATAAGTCTTGCTAACCCAAATCCTCCAACTTAAAGGCATGTTAGAGTGTATACATGGACATTTGCATATCCTACATAAATATATGCATAAACATATAATAAATATGTAATGTAGCAGATGTCCATTTAGCATGATTAGCCCCAGGCCCAACATCTTCTGAGCTTACCTGAAAATCTGAAAGTAGAAGTGGAGATCTGTCTCCTACAGTGCAGTCAGTAGAGACTCCCCATGGCAGTCACTGTGAGGTTGTACACTGTGAGGGGTACAGCTTCATAAGAAGTGACTGAAGACAGCATAAAAAGCAGCATGTGTCATTGTTTTAAGTAATACACATACCCAGACACACACAGAGAGAAAGAGAGACAGACAGACAGACAGACAGAGAAATACACGGGCAAACCTATCCATAAATAACTGTGTACAAACCATCCATTTATAATCCCACAGGCTGAGCCACCAGGATACATGTTTGAAGCCAACCTGGGCTGCTAAAGAGACTCTATTTCAGAACAAAACAAAATAAAAATGGAAATTCCTTTAAAAATATGCCTTATATCTACTTCTTCTGGCTTCTTTCCCTGAACAAAAGTATGGTAAAGTTAATATCATTAGTAAGTATAGATAAACTTGTTTCTGTCACCACACACACACATACACACACACACACACACACACACACACACACACACACACACACACACACTAATTCATAGTGTTCTTTATTGTTTTGCTTTTATCTTTCTGCATTTTTGTTAGTGGAAATAACTCTGCAAAGAAAAAGTAAGTTTTTAACTACACACACACACACACACACACACACACACACACACATACACACACACACACACACACACACACACACACCTGACTCTTTACCAATTCAGTCTTCTATAAGTGCAAAATCTAGTCTTAACATAGGACTTGAATATCATGAAGTATATACACATTAATTATGTGATGTATAAACACTGCCATTTTTATATATTTTCTAACATTGGAGCTTATCAAAATTTTGATTTAGACAGGAAAGATAGCTCATCAGATAAAAGCACTAACTCTGCAAGCCTCATGGCCTGAGTTTGAAACTAGGACCCTGCAGACCAAAGAGATAACAAGTTTCTCCCAAAGCTGCCTTCTGATCAACTTATGTGCTTCTGTGCATGCTCAAATCCAATCTCTCTTCTCTCTGTCTGTCTCACTGTGTCTGTGTCTCTGTCTGTCTGTCTCCATCTCTGTCTTTCTTTCTCTTTCTCTCTCTCTCCCTCTGTGTGTGTCTCTTCTCTCTCTCTCTCTCTCTCTCTCTCTCTCTCTCTCTCTCTCCCACACAAATAAAACAAAAAATTTAGTTTAGTTGACCTAAAAACGTATCACAGTTTTCCTTCAAAACCCACATAACCTTTGAATATAATTATTGACAATTTGTTTGCTTACAGCTTTTAGCCTACCTGTGTGTTGTCTGTTTTACTTATTTGTAGAATAATTTTCTACATTAAATATATGACTTTGGGTCTGGTGAGATGGTTCACTTGCTTAACACCAAGCCTAAAAACCTGAATTTGATCCTTGGGATCCATATAGTAGAAGAAGAGAAGTGACTACCATAAGTTGTTCTCTGACCACCCACATAATACACTTTATCATATATGTATGCACTCACATATATATGTAAATGTACAAAATGAATAAATACAAAAAATTTAAATTAAATGATGACCTTTGATTATTCCATCAACATTTTCTTTTAGAATGCTTCTCATCTATTTTTTGTTGACATTTGTATTTTATTAATATTCTTTTTTTAATTTTATAATTTGATTTAATTTTTCATATCAGCCACAGATTCCCCTGTCCTCCATCCTCCTGCCCCCCAACCCTCCCCCCAGCCCACCCCCATTCCCATATCCTCCAGTGCAAAGACTCTCCTAGTGATTCAGCTCAACCTGGTAGATTCAGTCCAGGCATGTCCAGTCCCCTCTTCCCAGGCTGAGCAAAGTGTCCCTGCATAGGCCCCAGGTTCCAAAGAGCCAGCTCATGCATTTGTGGTCCAATAATAAATTTTGTCACTTTTTATTTTAATGAAACATTTGCTACAATTTCACGGTTCATACGTTATGTTTCGTAACATACTATCCACTTAAATGCTAGAATTCAATTAAAATTCTCTTATTTTTTTCTAGTTTAGTTACTTTTGGCTGTTATTATATTGGCTACTTCTATATAAACAATGCAAACTAGAGTCATTTTGGGAAAGGGAACCTCAAATGTGAAACTGACCCACCTGTCTGTAAGCCTGTGATACATTTTCTTGATTGGTGATTGAAATGAAAGAGCCTAGCTCACTGTGGGGGGTGCCACTCCTAGGCTTCTGGTCTTGGGTTCTGTAAGAAAGCGGACTGAACAAACCATGAAAAACAAGCCAGTAAACAGCACTATTCCATGGCTTCTGCATCAGTTCCTGCCTCCATGTGTCTGCCCTGTTTGAATTTTTGCTGACTTCTTTCAGTGATGGATGTGGAAATGTAACCTTGACATGAACCCTTTCCTGTTTATGGTCGTATTGTTTTATCACAGCAATAGAAACTCTTAGAAAAACAATTACAATGATGTTTGGTGATATATAGAATCAAACAGAACTTTACTTGGTTTTATGTTTAAAACATTTAGAACAAAATCCAGGCCACTGGAAGTTCAGCGTATTCATTGTAATGTATGGTAGTTATCTTGTAGACTCGTTTAATTTCCCAATACTTATGATATGCATGCTGAGCATGCTGCCTCTGTAGGAAGGATGGCTCCATAGTAGAATGTGTAGTAACTAAAAATAGGCAATGGTTTTCTAGATCATTCTCAGTCAGTGGTTAGTTAATTTGTAGCTTTGATAATATAGCTTGAAATTTCAGACATTAGTTTCTTTGCTGAAAAGCTGAGAATCAATCTCTCTGTCATTTCTGAATTTGTCTTCTAAGAATCACTGCCTGTAAAATGTTTGTGTGAGAAAATAAAATGACATTTGTTATAAAAACGTTGCATTAAAGAATGCTAAACAAATGCTATGAGTGGGAAGTCTGTTTCCTTTCTACCCTAAGCCTTCTCAAAGCTATTACCATTGCATATGTTATAAATCTACATGTGTTATAAACTATTTCCCAAATATACCTAGTTATATGGTTTTCCACTTCAAACAATCTCACAAAAAATTACCATATCTTAAGGACTATAACTTGTAAAAGACCTAATTAGATATCTCCAAGTCATTTTTCTCCTCTAATGTTTTAGAAACATCAGAAATCTGAGTTTGAGTCATGTTACGCTGTGTAGATCATGATTAAACAGGGTTAGGAAGCATTGTCAATAATCATAAGTGTTTCTTACAATGCACCCTATACTTATGCATATTCCATTTCCATCATTGTTTCTACCCTTTAAGTCTTGCAAAGTGCCTATGACCCAGTGATTTCCGTTATAGGCCCTAGTACCTATGTAGGATGTTCAGAACACAATTACTTTTTAGTTATACTATAAAGTCTACTTTAAAGAATTAATTATCCACTAATATATTCATTAAATTACAAAAATTCTAACATTCCAAGATGCTAAAGGCATCAACTTTGTTCCCTTTTAGAAAATGATCTGTTTTACAATTAAAAAGTGTTTATCTTTTGTCTTATTATGGCTTCTAAATTGGGACACAAGTTCTTTCCATCTCACGTTTCCTTAAACAGATCCTGTTTTCAGAGCTCTGTATTTAGTATGACTTATGCAGATTCATTATGTGCTTTTCTGTAGATGTTGATTGCATAAGGAAAGTGTGTAATTTGTAGAAATGTTATAGAGTCATTACAAAAAGCAAGTACACCTTTATGATCAAGGTACCACTCTATAAAACAATTTTGAGATACTATTAGTTTAAGAAAGACTATAAAATGACCAAGGCAAATCTAAATAAATTATTATAGCAGATTTGACATAGTTTTTAAACTCTAGAAGATATGTAAACTATGTAAAAAGTGAGACATACACCATTATTTTGAACATTGCCAATGAAAGCTAAAGGGAGGTATTGTATAAAGGAAATAGAATGAGCATTGGGTGCCACTTTGCCTCTGCTACGTGTCTGTGCATCATTCTTTGAAAACAAATATCACAGTGAGAGAATACTGCTTCCTGTGCAGAGTCGTACCTGTATGGTCCTATTAAGTCTCATTATTCATGGGACTTATGTTTTGGTTACATTCAAAATACCTTATGCACAAAGGAAAATATAGAATAAAAATAAATGCAATCTAGTATTTTCATGGCATTTAAAGAAAACTATAGGTGTGTTGAGGTGACCTATTTGAGGAATGTATCTAGGTGTAGCAATATATTCTATTAAACTGGACATTTTCATGGGACCCAGTCATCCCATTCTCAAAGCTGAAAAAGAAAAACCTTGACCCTCACTGCTCCCTCTAGGAGAATGTTTGGAGTACAAGGATAGCCTAGAATAAGCTAATGTAGGAATGAGGGCAACAGAGATTCAGTGTTTCATCATAAAGTGTCAACTGTTATAGAGACAGAGTTTTTTTCCTTTCATAGGTCCTAGTGATACTGACTCAGAGTTCAGGACTGGTCAGTAGATGAATTATCTCTTAGTTTAACAATCTATACTGAATTTTGGGTACCTTTCTATGTTTTTAAATTTTTATCTTATTTTTAATTAAAGTAAAATCATATCTCTCCCGCTCCAAACTCTCCTTTGTCTAGCCTTCCTGGCACATCATATACTCTCAAAGTTATGGCCTCTTTTTCTTTAACTTATTTTTATATGTGTGTGTACACATACACACATATTTATTAATATATTATTGAGTTCATTTAATGTTGCTAGGATGTATCATCATCTAGGGCTGATAACTTGCTATTAAATAACCGGTTAGGGGGTACATGTCTGGGGAAGAATAATTCTACCTTTCTCTGTAGTCAGTAATTGCCTGTAGCTCTTCATCTAAAGGTGGGACCCTGTGAGAGTGCCCCCCAATCATGTTGGCACGTCAACTGGTGTTGTCATCTTTTAAGTCTTGTTTTGGTAGCCATGTTGAGATTTCATAGGTATGGCTTCCCTATAATGTCCAGAAGGCACAATCTCAGAAAACTTCCTGATCTTGTGGATCTCACATTTCTAACCCTCTTCTTCAAGGTGCTCTGAACCGTAGATGTAGGGTTTGTTTTTCAGATGTATTAGCTGGGGCTAGACGGTCCATGATCAGCTGTTCCCTGCATTTTAGCCATTTGTAACTTTCTGTAATGGTCTATATCTGATGCAAAAAGAAGGTTCTTTGATGAGGAGAGTGAGGTACACTCACCTGTGGGTATAAGAACAAGTGCCTGGAATATTGTTAGAAATCATGTTGGTTTAAGAAAGTGGAAGAAGCAGGTTCTCCTCGAAAATCCATGAATTCATTTGCCGTAGTTAGTTTGTTAGGTTTCTGATACCAGAAATGATTTCCCTCCCATTGAGCCGGCCTTAATTCTAATTAGATGGTTGTCAGTTACCTCAAAGATGTAAGTGCCCCTGTCGCACCTTTAGCGATATCTTTCCTTGCCAGTCATTATTGTGGTTTTTATGTATCACCGCTGGGTAGGATTATTGAAGACTTTCCTCCCATGACAGCGTGCATTACCTTCATTCCAGCACTAGGAAAGCTAGCCCACAGGAAGTAGGTGTTCAGGTCTTCAGTAATATGGACTTACCTTCTATTCCTGTGAGACGACAAAGGACAACGGTACGCCATATTGTTTGAGGAGTTGGTCCCTTGTGCTACTCTGACCTGTAACTCAAAAGAGGCTTTTCCATGTCTGGCACTGGGGTATTTGTTAGGTAGTCTATGGCTCTAAAACATATATAATGTGTATAAATTACCATTGTTTTTTCTAAATACTTTAGGAAGATAACTGTGAACATTGCCATTCCCCAACTGAAATAAAGAATGACTGACTGCCTCAAAATGAATAAAAGGATTAATCAACCTGGACCTGGGGGAACTGATCAGGTGGTGTGTTTCTGTGTCTGCAGTTTCAGTGGTCTGGACTAAAGCCACAAAAAAAAAAATAAATAAAAAGTAAAAAAAAAAAATGAATACCTGGCTCCTCAGCTTGCATATGTCCTAAACAAGGGCAATTGATACATTTAAAATGACGTGCCTTAGACATGTACATTAAAATGTGACATGGTATCAAAAGACTATGAGACAGGAAACCTTTCACATACTACCTGGAAAATTTTGTGGAGAAGCGTCATGTTAAAATCTTGTGCTGTCATGATTAGAAGTTGAGTGGTGATCAGAAGTGACAGCTGAAAGGGTATAAGAAAAACCCTGACAGCTTAGTGATGATCTTGCTATCTGTATTCTGAATCATTTTACTTACAACAGGTATTGCTCCGTAAATTTGCCTTATGATCTATGTTTGCATTAGAGTGAGAAGATCGGAGTTGAATATTCTGTTCCTTGACATGTATTTATAACCTGGTGTTAATATTGCCTCATCAACTTCCGTTTGACTGATACAATGGCTTTCAACTCCTTGGTGTAGGTAATTTTGCTAATGCGTGTCTTGTACAATTAGTGTTTAGCTGGATTTTCTTTTATCGCTGCTTTGAGAAATCTTCCTCATTCGTGTGACAGCTTTAATGTGTTTGTCATTGTTGCTCATGTAACAGTGGGTGTTAGGCAGGCCCATGTGTGCTGATGCACTGTCCTTTTTCTTTATTTCCTGCATTACCTTATAATAGACTTGTGAATATCTTAATCATCTATTTTCCTAGTTTAGAAATTTCACTGTTTCTTTGATAATGCCAACTTATTTCCATTAATCAATAAGTTTAATGATTTAATTGCTCACAATGGCTGTTTGTCGTATCCTTTAATTCTTTTTTTAAGAAATTTTTTATTCATTTTACATACTGATTACAGATCCCCCTCTTCCCTCCTCCCACCCCTCCAGCCTTCCCCTACCCATGCACCATCAATAGCTACACTATTCCCTCCTACAAGAAGGTAAGGCCTCCCATGTGTAGTGGGCAGAGCCTGGTACATTCAGTAGAGGCAGGTCCAAGCCCCTCACCCTGCCTCAAGGCTGTGCAAGGTGTGTTACATATCCTTTAATTCTGACTTCAGTTTTCTTCCAACTAAAATACATTCTGTATAAGTTCCTTAATTAAATCTGATATATTATATAATATGTATATTATAAAATATAATATATATTACACTATTTATACCATCTGCTTATTTTTGTTTCTGTATTCTTTTATTTTTCAAAAAATGCTTAAATTAGTATTTGTACATGATTAATAAATTATATCTGTAAATTCAACCTCATCTTAGAATTAAAATAATAAAGCAATAATTTCATCATCAAAACCCTTGAGATGCTTGGAAGCTCCATTTTGACAGTTAACAGCAGGTCGGTAGTCAACATACCCATGGAAGGCAGGGCTGTTTCACTAAAGCTTTGTACCAGTAGTTATAAAGAGAGAAAGATAAATAGTACTTTTCATATGACATCCATAGACGTATAACTAATAGTAAAAGGCAAATTAAAAGCAAAATCACAGAGATCAGCATATTCAAAGAAAAAATCCCAAAGAAAGCATGAACATTTAATTGCTGAGAACGTGCACAGATGTTCCATTGGCTTTATATATTATTTCTCTGTGTTTATGTTTCTTATTAGCCTCAATCTTTTCACTTATTCATTTTGAATAATTTCTATTTCTTTCTTCGTTTTGTTATGTTCAGTCTCTGTTAGGAGATTAAGAGTAAATAAAAATAAATAAATAAAAATACAGGGAAAAATCAAAGGAAATGAGTGAAGTTTTACTATTAAAAATGATGAAAACTAATAAGGTGGCTTGGTGGGGAAAGGTACTCGCTGCAAGATTCATTAATGTGACATGCGTTCAATACCCAGACCCACATGGAAAGGCACTTTTCTATAATTCAGTTCGCCTGACCCTAACAATCTCAAAGTTATCATACTTACTATTTATTTAGCAGTCCTAGGGGCTTGAACCCAGAGTACCAAGCATGCTTAGTAAATGCTCTACCAATGGGCTGCAGTCACAGCCTGGAACAGGTACGGAGTAGTCAGCTGGAACCTTACTATCACAGTCTACCTCACATCAAATTTGCGAACGGTTTCCCAGGAGTCTAAAGAAGAGAATTCCACTAACACCATTCTCAAGACACTTTTACATGTGCATTCTTTTATATTGGTGTTGAGAACTACATCAGGGGAAATATAGACTATGGATATTGTGATTTTCAGCGATCACAAAATACTCTGACATGTGACTGAAATTCACTTAACAGGAGTAAAGTGAATCATAGGACGAAAGTCTTGAGCATTTACTCTTCAGCTCTGCAAACAGCTTCACACTGAACCTCAGATCCAAAAATGTGACAAAAAATACAATGATTGAAGCCTGTCAGTAGAGAAAAGCTGCCAGTCCAGTGATGATTCCTTGACAAGAAAATTGAATCAAGTATCTATACTACATTAAGTCTGAATCAGTTACCATTCAAAGAATTTGAGTTTTGTAATAAGTATGAGATGCAAATGAATAGGATAAAATAAATCAAAGCACATTTGTTTTCAACCTTTTACCTGCAACCCGAAGCTTCAAGAATAACTCCAGAGAAGCTAGGAAACAAGGACCCTAAGAAACATGGATCACCTTGGGAAGGGGAAACAGAGGAGATCTCCCTGAGTAAACTGGGGATGGGGGCAATAGAGGGGAGGAGAGGAGGATGAGAACATAAGAGAACGGGATGGTCGAGCTGGGGGAGGCACAGAGTAGGAGAGCAATGAAAGAGCTATCTTGATAAAGGGAGACATTATGGGATAAGGGAGAAACCTGGTGCTAGGGAAATTCCCAGGAATCTGCAAGACAACCCCGATTAGACTACTAGCAATAGTGGAGAGGGTGTTTGGGCTTACCCTGGTAATCAGATTATTGAATACCCTAACTGTCATCATATAGCCTTCCTCCAGTTACTGATGGAAGCAGATTCAGAGATCCACAACCAAGCACCAGGTCAAGCTCCGGGAACCCAAAGAGAGGGAAGAGGGATTATATGAGCAAGGGGGTTCAAGATCATGATGGGGAAATCTATAGAGACAACTGAACGAAGTTCACAGAAACACACAAACATTAGACTGACAGCTGTAGAGACAAGACTAGACCCTCTGCATACGGGAGACAGTTGTGTAGCTGGGTCTGTTTGAGAGGCCCCTGGCAGTGTGATCAGGATCTATCCCTGCTGCATGAGCTGGCTTTCTGGATCCCATTACCTGTGGTCGGACACCTTGCTCACCCCTGATAAAGCAGGGTGGAACTTGGTCTTGCCTCAACTGAATGTACCAGGCTTTGCTGTCCCCTCATAGGAAGACATACCCTTCTGGAGGACAGGGTAAATGGTGAGTCAGGGAGAAGGGGGAGGGTGGGGGTGGGAAAGGGGAGGAGGGATGAGAGGGTTATCTGTGGTTGGTATGTAAAATGAATAAAAAAAATTAAGAAAAAAAGAGAATAACTCAAAATTGAGTAATAGAATAGCTCAATGAAGTGTAATTAAAAAAGTGCTTTATTGCCATCATTACTTACCAATGTATGCTGCTACTTCTACCAGGCGTGTGAATACGCATGAACACAGTTCTCCTGTTGCCAGTGAAGCCTCCATTACCTTTGACTATCCTAATGTTTCAAAGACAGAAATGATTTACCTCCAACATCTAGCCCTAAGACACTACTCCCCCTTCATCATTTATAACCTGCATCTCATTTCCCCAAATCTTTGTCTCCTTCTTTTTCCCTGTGTTTGTTGCACATCACCCCACCTCTACACCTTGGCATGACATTCTTTCCAACTCATTTAAGGGATGAAAGAGAATCTTCCTTGATGCTTAACTATCAACTCTTCTGCCCATACCTGACCCTCCTTTCCTAGACTCCCATAGCACCTCACTATAATTACATGCATACATATGTACATGCATATATACATTCATATATACATATAGAGTTATTGTTAAATGTGTTGCTTAGGAATTACTTTGTTCTTCTATTCTCATCTAAAATATTATTGCTTTCCCGGGGTGATTAAACATTACAGTCAAGTTTATTGTATTTTAGTCCTAATCAGTTTCAATCAAAAATATGTAAAACAACTATGGTACATCAAGTCATGATCTGTAAAGAAAGTATGGATGGGCTGGGGACACAACTCTGTGAGAGAAGACTTATTATTCAATGCACTGAGTCATCCCTAGCTAGGAAGAGAAGAAGGATGTTAAAGTCGGTGTAGGAAACTATTGGAATGGCACTGTTTGTTTAATAATTTCAAAGTCCTTTGTCGCGCCCACCTTGACCAGCAAGGAAGACACGACACCGAGCTCTTCTTCTTGCAGTTTATTCAGGCCTTTGAACAATCTTCTGACTTCTGAAAAATTCCCCGGGGAAAGCCTCTCCAGGCCTTAAATAGGCTCTGGGCAGCCAACCCCAGGTCGCCACGTGAGCATTACCCAATGGACTCAAGCATACGTAAGCAAGCCACAAATTCCGTTTATGCCTTATATGGAGTTGTTTACCACGGGGAGCGCTCACCGTCGGGATGGCGGAAGGCGGTAACCAGCGCCACCTTTAAGGCGTGGCTGCACGCAGCTCCCTACAGTCCCTAACAAATTAAATTCTCATGTTATTTAGTACATGTCTGGGAGGGTGTTAATATGTTGCTGCCAATATTTCACTTGAATGATAAAAATAGCCACGAACTATAAGTTTATTTGTTTCCAACCTAAAGTGTTTATAGGTGAGAATACCACAGATGACCTAGGTTTATTATTTCTTTATTCCCACTGTGATCTATCTTCCAAATTCGTTAAATATATGATATAATATAGAAACAAACACACAGAGACAGATATATTAGATAGATACATAGGTAGATGGATAATAGATAGATAGATATAGATAGATATAGATATAGATAGATAGATAGATAGATAGATAGATAGATAGATAGATAGATAGAGATAGATAGAGACAGATAGATAGACCAATATGGCCATAGGTTTGAGGTTTTAATTGGTGGGTTCTATATAATGTCTTACACAGCTAGTCCACACTAATTTATAATTGGATTAAGAATCCCAATTCAAAGTAAAAAGCTTTGACTGGTGACCTCATCCTTATTCTATGATAAATTTATTTTATTTTCATAAAAGAAGGTCATTCATAGCTAACTGTAATATGGTAACTTTTTGTGATGCTCAGTGAGACCATGATCCCTCCAGGTAAAAATGCATTGAAAACAGAGGAGTCTAACATAAGATGTAGGCTACTTTTAGCGAGCAGTCACAGGGTGCTGGAAAAATAAGGGTTTTCGAAAAGCAGTAATTTTCCATTGAGATGATATTATTGAGTTGTTATAAAGGTCATCTGCCCTTGGCCTCATTTCAGCTTAATTGAAACAAGTTAATCTTTTTTTCTCTTGTTCTTTCAATTTGGAATGATACTGGGATCTCTGCTGTACTCCTCATCCATCATATCCTGTGACCTTGAAATAATTCTGCAGCTCTCCTTCTCAGGAGAGAGTCTGTAAATGAGAATTAAAATAGATCTTCTCAGTGGAGACCCACAGCAACATGTAACAAGACATGTAACAGAAGATCTGATCACAGCAGGCATTTGGTGATAATTCTTCAGTGACATATGGAGTCAAGAGAGATTCGTTTTAACTCAGACAGGAGAAAAAAAAAGAAAAGAAAAGAAAAAGAATCAGTGAAGTATGAAAATCTACAAATCAAGTAAGAATTTCCGTGAAAGCCTTTCATGGAAATCAACAATTTAAAATTGTGTCTCTATAAAGTCTCACAATCTTCACATTTTCATGTCTGAAGCATTGGGAACATTTTTTGTTATGTTTTGTTTTGTTTTGTTTTGTTTTGTTTTGGGGTGTGTGTGTGTGTGTGTGTGTGTGTGTGTTTTAATTTAGAAAATGTTTTCATTCATTTTACACACCAATCAAAGGTCCCCCTCTTCCCTCCTCCCACCCCCCCAGCCACCCCTCCCAACTCTCCCCCACCTCAACCCCACAAGAAGGCAAGGCCTCCCATGGGGAGGCACATCCAGTAGAGGCAAGTCCAAGCCCTTCTCAAGGCTGCAAGAGGTGTTGTAGCATGAATCTTAGAAGGTCTTATTAATAAAATCAAACCCGGGCCAGGTATTGGGGTGAACACTGGAAGGTCAGAGAGACAGAATAAGCCACAGCTATCTCACCTCACCGGATCCTCAGCTGGTCTTGTTTCCTCAGACTGGATGCCCCGAGCCCTCATCCAGAATGGGTCTCAGCTGAACTGCTGCTAGAAGCCTGAAAGCTTAACCAGCCACATGTTTCTCCAGGCCAAAGGCTTCTCCAGGCCAAATGCCTGCTCAGGCCAAATGCCTCTAGTTTCTGGTCGTCACGCCTTATATACTTTTCTGCTTTCTACCACCACTCCCTGGGATTAAAGGCTGACTTTCTGGGATTAAAGGCGTGGATCACCATGCTTGGGTGTATCCTTGAACACATGAATTTCTGCCTCTGGAATGCTAGGATTAAAGGTGTATCCTACCACTGCCTAACCTCTGTTTAATACTGTGGCTGTCCTGTTCTCTGACCCCAGATAAGTTTATTAGCATACACAATATTTTGGGGAACACAATGCCACCACAAGGTGTCCCATCATAGGTAGGGGATTTTGATCCTACCACCAGGGAGCCCCCCAAGCAGATCAAGCTACACAACTGTCTCTCCATGCTGAGGGCCTAGACCACTCCCATACAGGCTCCACAGCCATTGATCCAACTTTCATGAGTTCCCTCTAGTTTGGTTTGGTTATCTCTGCAGGTTTTCCCATCATGATCCTGATGCACTTGCTCATAGAATCCCTCTTCTCTCTTTGACTGGACTCCTTGAGCTCGGCCTGGTGTTCGGCTGTGGATCTCTGTATCTGCTTCCATCAGTCATTGGAGAGAAGCTCTGTGATGGCAGGGTATTTACCTGTCTGATCACTGGGGTAAGCCAGTTCAGCTCAGGCACCCTCTCCACTATTTGTAGTAATCCAGGCTGAGGTCATCCTTGGGGTTTCTCTCTATTCCCATGATATCTCCCTCTATCATGGTATCTCTCTTTCATTGCTTTCCTCCTCCATCCCTGGCAACTTTTACTCCCTAGAAATACTCTTCCCAGACGAAGAACATCAATATTAGAAAAGCCATGAATATGCCTCTCGTATTATAAAGAGAAAATTACAAATGCAAAGACATGTTCAAGTTTTCATGACATAAGTCTCTTTTTATTATAAGAAATGAAAAATTAGAGTGAGTAGGGGATGTAACTGCAGTAACAGAAAACACTCCATGTCTCAGAGTCAAGACTATTTCAGTGTTTCCAGTGAGGGAAAATCCCCTGACTTCATAACACCAGAAAATTTGATGAAATTGCAAGATATAACCCTTCTTTTGCATTTTTGAAGTTTGTAGCTTATATGTGAACACATACCACACACCAAGTAACATCCGTACTTGTCTTCCATAATTACCCAGGAAAACAGTATTAGGAATAAGAGCGTGACAGAGGTATTTAAGACAAAAGAACATTTGATATGATGTGGGAGTATAGAGATTGCAGTCTATTCAAAGACCACCCTTGCCGGGCGGTGGTGGCGCATGCCTTTAATCCCAGCACTTGGGAGGCAGAGGCAGATGGATCTCTGTGAGTTCAAGGCCAGCCTGGGCTACCAAGTGAGTTCTAAGAAAGGCACAAAGCTACACAGAGAAACCCTGTCTTGAAAAAACCAAAAAAAAAAAAAGACCACCCTCCTTTATATTATGGATTATAATATTTTTAGTACTAATGTCACACAGGGCCTTTATCTGAAAATGAAATATAATATTCCGCTAGAAATTTATATCCCCCACATTTCATTTTCTAGTTTGTTAATACAATTTCTAATACGTTAATACAATTCTAGTAATAATTGTATTAACATATTAATTATATATGGTATTATCATACCTAATTGAAACTTACATTGATCCTATACACCATTTTTTCTGCAGTATATTTTTGGTCAATGGAGCCTCCCCAGAGAATTTCCCATTTCCAAACTCAGTACTGCTGTCTATTTACAAAATGTTCCATATTTATTTACAAATTCATCCATTGTAAAATTCATATCTTTATAATAATAATGAAGACAACTAAATGCAAAACAGATTGTTTATGAGAGATAATATTGTGAAATATTATATACTAATAAGCCATTCAAATACTATACCTATAAAGCATCATGTTTTATTAATTTAAAAATTATTTGCTTGATAATACTATCAGAAATTTAATTGATCCAAGTTCAGCTGAGTTAAACCAGAATAAGCCATGTTACAACTTCATTACTTACTGCCTGGTGACCTTAGGGAGGGAGGCCCTTTAATCTTTTAAAGCCTCAATTTCTTTATGCCTATGCTTGGTCTCACAGAACCTACCCATTATCAGGTTATTGTAACAATTAAATGAGGAATGTTTGGTTAAATGGAATTACAAGGTCCTAGCTACTCATAAAACTTCTTGTGTATTCAATATTCATTTGATAACTTCACAAAATAACATGGCCATGTCTTATAAATCCAATGCATTGTAGAATTTTCAATTAAAATTAATGTTATAATGAGGTTCACTTTTCATCCCAAGTCATTAGAATCAAACAAATAAAATGTAAAGATAGTAAAATTTTGATATCTTGATATAGGAAATTCCCTCAAGAATAAACTATGATTTTTTTAAAGCAAAGGGTAAGTTCATGTTAACACTGTCTTTCACAATTTAGCAATATATAAAATGATGAATAACTAATTTGGATATTCCAAGAGTTAATGGTAACTACTTCACACGATTTTTTTCACTCAAGCCAAACTTTCATTTAAAATAGAAAAGACTAAATATATTTAGTTTACACACACATGAAGTATTCCTATGCTGATATATTGTGCAAATATCTAATGACAGACCAATAAATGTCAAGTGGCAAGTGATGAATGAGTGTCAGTTACAATTGGCAAGTGGCTTAATACCCAGCTTACAATATTGAGACCCATGTGTTACAGTATAGCATAACTAAATATCACTGCAGAGTCTCACTTTAATCCATAAGTAAATGTCTCTAAATAGATGATGAAAGATGATGCAAAAATATGAATGGCTTTTGTTAAATTTTTTAATGTAGACTATATCACACAGTTGTAGCTCAATTACCATTCCTTGGTTTGTATTCACAGAATACACATGTTTAGAATTTAGTGGAACTGACTTTGAAATGTGAAATGCAAACACAATAGCTCTGTGCATTATTGATATGCAACATTTAATTCCACTTGATGCTGAAAAGGAGTAAGAAATACCTATCAGTGCATCTTATGTGACCCAAGTGACTATCAGAAAATGAACCTTGAGTCTTGACCTGGAATACAACTGTACTGTAGCAAACAAGAATGCCAACATTTGCAACAAACAATACTGGAAAACATAACGTCTTAGATGAAGATCATTCAAACACAGTTCCTATGAAAGATAGTGAATGTTTTCTGTGGTAGTTTTAAATTTGCTCTTATAATTTACATATTTACCTAGCCTAGTGTTTACATTTCAGCCCTTCATGGTCATCCACATTACACAACTTCAGGGATCATGTGGGAGCCCGTTTTCGGGTTCCTCGTGGCTTTACCCAGCAGGTCCGCATAGAGGATGATTAGGACCACGGGCCTGAGTGCAGGTGTCTGAGATGGTCTGCACTTGGCTGTGCTGGGGGAGGAGGTCATTTGCTCCACCCCTTGGCCTCTCTATAAAAACCCTGGGGCAGGGACAGTTGGGCCCGTTGGAAAAGGTTCCAGGCCCTCTCGAGGCTGTCCTTTATTTTCTATCTGTTTATCTCCACAAGATTCTCCGCAATATAAATATTTCTATCTAATATTTCCTGTTGCTCGCATGCAAGAAAACTCTGGGGAACTGTGGGGTTGGTGGGTAAATGCCCCACAGGATCAACATTCTCAGAGACTGTAATAGTACTGTTAAAAATCTAGTTGATCTTGTGAATCTCACTCTGGAGTGGCCCACTGCAGCATCCTGCTGTTGTCTGGGGCACTATGAATAACTTTTTTCTCAGCTATGTAAATCCTTTTTTTTTCATTTTACATATGGTTTTACTTGAAAAAGAGTTATATTACTTTTCCTCCTCTCCTTCTTCTCTCCATTCCCTCCCAGCTGTCCTCCCTCAAAATCCTCCTATATGTCTTCATTCTCAAGTTGATAGCCTCTTTTTCTTTGATTATTGTTACATACATACACACATATATATGTATGTGTGTTTGCATGTACGTGTGTGTGTGTGTGTGTGTGTGTGTGTGTGTGTTGCTGATTCCATTTACCCTAGGTTTATATAGCTTCAAGGCTCACCACTCATCACTGGACAACCAATAAGGGGAATCATCCCTGGTAAAGGGTAATTCTTCTCCTAGGAGTCATTAGTTGAGTGTAGTTCTTCATCTGTGAGTGGGACCCCACAATACGTTTTTTTGCCTTTCCACATTAATATGCCCATTGAAGTTTCCATTGTCCAGTCTTGTTTATAGCTATTTCTAGAAGAGACTGTTTCACAGTAAACCTCCTGGTGCCTCTTCCACAATGTTGGCTAGTCACAGATGCAGAACCTGTGATGTAACTGTAGCCATTGTTGCTGGGCTCCGCACAATCACTTGATCTCTACATTGTGTTCAGTCCTGGTTTTCTATCACAGTCTTCAACTGCTATAAAGAGAAGCTTTTTAAAAAAGGGTGGTAACTACTTTTATCTGTGGGTATAAGGATAAGATTTAGAATGTAGTAAGGAATTGTGCTGGTCTAGCAAAGTGATGGTAGTAGATTTTCTTCTAAGATCCATGACATCACTAGTCCCAGAAAGCTGGCTAGGTTTCTGGTACCAGGCATGATTTTCCTCTTGTTAAGTGGGGCTTAAATCCAAATAGACAGCTGCTGGTTGCTACCAACATGTGCGTGCCATTTCTTGCCCCTTTATGCATATCTTGCCATGTTGATGATTTTTGTGGTTCATGGGAGTTGCAGTTCTACATGACTGTTTAATTGTTTCCATACCTTGGCAGCCTGCATAGTATTTGCTGGAACCATAGAAGCTAGACCACAGGAAAGAGGCTCTTAGGTCAGATCCAGCTTGAATCAGCTGAGTCCTGTGTCCTCTGTGAACAGTGTCTTTACTGTCTTCAGCAACAGGGGCCCACCTTCAACTTTTGAGAAGTGACCAAGAGATCTAAAAGTAATCTAATCACGTGGAGTACTCTGACCAACCATTCAAAAGATTTCTCATGATTGGTACTTGGGTATTGTTTGACTATGGCTCTTGTGAGGAACATTGTTATCCCTAGTGACTTATCTCTCTCTCTCTCTCTCTCTCTCTCTCTCTCTCTCTCTCTCTCTCTCTCTCTCTCTCT